>PVLC010019453.1:0-30583 GCA_004027655.1 Graphiurus murinus | reverse complement strand
GGAGCAGAATAGAAGACTCAGAAACAGACCCACAGACTTACAGTCAACTGATTTTTGACAAAGGAGCCAAAAATATACACTGGAAAAAAGATAGCCTCTTTAACAAATGGTGTTGGCAAAACTGGTTAGCCATATGCAGGAAACTGGAAATAAACCCCACTTTCTCACCCTGCACAAGAGTCAACTCAAGGTGGATCAAAGACCTGGACGTCAGACCAGAGACCTTGTAGCTTCTTGAAGAGGGCATAGGACCAACACTTGAACACATCAAGAAAATTATACACCATGACCAAGTCATGCATCCCAGAGATGCAAGACTGATTAAACATATGGAAAACAATCCATGTAATTCACCACATAAGCAGAATCAAAAACAAAAATCACATGATCATCTCAATTGATGCTGAAAAACCATTTGACAAGATCCAACCCCTACTCATGCTAAAAGTACTGCAGAGAATCAGAATTAGAGGAACATACCTCAAAATCACAGAGGCAATATACAATAGGCCCACAGCCAATATCATATTAAATGGAAAAAAACTGAAAGAGTTCTCACTAAAAACAGGAACAAGACTGGGATGTCCATTATCACTTCTTCTATTCAATATAGAACTTGAGACTCTAGCCAGAGCAATAAGGCAAGAGAAGGAAATCAAAGGGGTAAAAATAGGGAAAGAAGAACTAAAACTATCCTTTTTTGCAGACGACATGATACTATACTTAGAAGACCCAACAAAGTCAACCAGAAAACTTATAGAACTGATCAAGAAATTCATCAAAGTGTCTGGATACAAAATCAATCTTAAAAAATTAGAAGCTTTCCTGCACGTCAACCATAAATCCACTGAAAAAGAAATCCAGAAAAAAATTCCACTCACAACAGCACCTGGAAAAATACAACACTTAGGGATAAACATGACCAAGGAGGTAAGAAACCTCTATAAGGAAAACTATAAAAGGTTGAAAAAAATAAACCAAGGAAGACCTTAGAAGATGGAAAGATCTTCCATGTTCTTGGATAGGCTGAATAAATATCATCAAAATGGCCATCCTCCTAGAAGTGATGTACAGAGTCAATGCAATACCCATAAAATTACCAAGGTCACTCCTCACAGACATAGAAAAATAAGTCCTTAAATTCACTTGGAATAACAAAAATCCCAGAATAGCCAAAGTAGTTCTTAGCAACAAGAACCATGCAGGAGGTATCATAATACCTGACTTCAAACTCTACTATAAAGCCACAGTAATAAAAACAGCATGGTATTGGCACAAAAACACACACATAGACCAATGGAGCAGAATAGAAGATTCAGAAACAGACCCACAGGCTTACAGTCAACTGATTTTTGACAAAGGAGCCAAAAATATACACATAAAAAAAGATAGCCTCTTCAACAAATGGTGTTGGCAAAACTGGTTAACTATATGCAGAAAATGGAAATAAACCCCACTTTCTCACCCTGCACAAGAGTCAACTCAAGGTGGATCAGAGACCTGGAAGTCAGGCCAGAGACCTTGCAGTTATATGTCGAGGGAATAGGGCCAACACTACAATCCATAGCACAGGTAAAAACTTTCTCAATAAGACTCCAAAAGCACAAGCAACTCAATGGAAGATCAATACATGGGATTGCATTAAACTGAAGAGCTTCTGTGCAGCAAAGTAAGCTATCAAGAACCTCAACAGAAAGCCCACAAAGTAGGAGAAAATTTTTGCCAACTACTCTTCTGATAGAGGACTAATACCTAGGATATACAGAGAACTCAAGAAACTCACAGATAAGAAAACAAATAACCCAATCAAAAAATGGGCAAAGGATATAAATATACACTTCACAAAAGAAGAAATACAAATGGCCAATAAATGTATTAGGAAAGGTTCTACATCATTAGCAATCCAAGAGATGTCAATCCAAACTACCTTGAGATTTCACCTAACTCCAGTGAGAATGGCAAACATAAAAACACGAACAACAAAAAATGCTGGCGAGGGTGTGGAGAAGTGGCAACAGTGTGAACACTAATACATTGTAGGTGGCATTGCAAATTAGTGAAACCACTTTGGAAAACAGTATGGAGGCTCCTCAGATGAATGGGAATGAATCTACCATATGATCCAGCAATACCATTTCTGGATATCTACTCAAAAGAATGGAAACCAAAGTATCAGACCAAAACATGTGTATCTATGTTCACAGCTGCACAGTTTACAATTGCCAAACTATGGAACCAGCCAAGATGTCCATCAACAGATGAATGGATTACAAAACTATGGGATATGTACACAGTGGAATTTTACTCAGCCATAAAGAAGAACAAAATCATGTTATTTTCAGGGAAATGGATGAAACTGGGAAACATTATGTTAAGTGAGATTAGTCAGTCACAAAGAGTAAAAAAGCATATGTTCTCCCTAATATGGGGATGCTAGGGAGAAAATGGGGTATAAGAGGGACTCCAGATGAAAAAGGAGAAACCCTAGATAAGCAAAGAAGTTGACTTAACTAAAGGTGATGAATAGGGGGTGGGGGGTGGGGTGGGGGGAGACAACCTAATGCACATGATGTGCTTTCACAAATATATCAAAGTCAATCACTAAACTGAGCTTGAGAAGGAGGGAGGGCGTGGGAGTGGGGTGGGAATTGGAAAAGGGGTTAAATGAGCAATGTGTACATATATGCCTTTATCAGCTTGTACCTAACAAAGATGTATGATTACAATGCACCAATTAGTTAAAAAAGAATAAAAGAAAGGTGATGGTAGAGACTGTGCTCAGGAGATTTTGGAGGGCAAAGACAATTCCATAGGAAAATGAAGTAGCAGCTACACATGTTACATTTAGATTCTAGTAAAGAACTTACTGGCCTTTCTTTTGTCCATGACCTAAAGCTTAGCATGAGGCTGATTTTTTTTTTTTTTTTTTTTGCGGTACTGGGGATGGAACCTGGGGGCAGAGGCTGAATTTTAAAGATGATGAGCTGATTAAACTATCCAAACTGAATTATGGACAAAGATGTCTACATTCAACAAATTGTACAGTGAATTTAGGGAGTGGAAAATAAAGCAGAGAGACTTTATATATTTTCAGTTTGGCCAAAAAAGCATTTGTAAAAATTGGGACCCAGAGAAATGGTTTTTAGTGAAAAAGTAAGATGTTTGAAAGAAGGAGGGAGTGAATGGCCATGATGGATGCAGGACCAGCAGTGGCCATGATGAAGATGGGGCCAGCATTTGCCATGATGGAGGCCAGACCAGTGGTGGCCCAGATCAACATGGGTCCAGCAGTGGCCTATATGGAGGCATGTCCCTAGAGCTGTGATTGTGAAGTATACCCTGGCAATTATTAAAGAGAATGTGTCTATCTTTCTTGCTGGTGATTGATGTCAGTGCTCACATAATGCTGGCTTTGCTGGAAAAAAAAAGTGATAATGGAAGCTTCCCTCCAGATTTCAAAGGAAGGTCTGGTAAATCAATCATTGTGGGGCACAGTCAAAATCCTTGCAAATAGCCCCAAATGGGACAATTGTGAAGCTGTGAGAGTGACTCTAAGGCTGCAAGAAAAGCCCCTGAGCTTCATAGATGCCAGAAACTGTGGAATGACCATGAGAAAAGACTGCAAGCTTTGAGACATGGAGACTGAGTAGGAGAGTCAACATATTAATTTGCAATCAACCAGGCTGTAGGAATGGGGCTGCCAAGGCTTTTTGGATATTGCATCTCACCATCATATGGCCTGGATGCCAGAAGTGGATCTGTAGGTTTGAATGCTTTCCCTGCTGATTTAGATAATGTTTTCGCCCCATTTTCTCTTTCTATGGCCCCATTTCTCTCTTTTGGAATGCAAATATTTACACTGTGCCATTGTACATTGGATTAGGTAACTTGCCTTTTGTTTTTACAGGAGATTAGAGTCAAGAGTTTGCCTTGAGCCTCAAAGGAGACTTTGGACTTTGGACTTTTTAATGATGCTGGAACTGTTAAGACCATGGAAAATTTTAGAGATGGGTTAAATGCATTTTGCATTGTGTGGTGACTGTGAGGTCTAGGGAGCCAGGGTTTTTGTGTGTAATGGTTTAAATTTGTCATGTCCTCCAGCCCTCATGGAAACAAAGTAGCAATGTTGGAAGTGGAGCTTGATTTCTATGGACGGGTCCATTGGGGTGTGGCCTTCCTCTTCCTATTCCCCCTGCTCACTCTCTGCTTCTGGCCTCAGTGAGGTGAGAGTGGAGCTTAGCACTCTCCCTGTCTCCACTTCCTCCTCCCATGTTCTGGGCTTCAGACTCTGGCCTCAAATGTACTGAATCCAGAATCTCCAAGAAATTCTGGACAAATAAATTTTTCTTCCTCTATTGGATTATAGCAGTGGGAACATTGACCTAGACAATGCCTGTATATAAATATATGCCTGCTCAGATTATGGAAAGATAAACTTTTCAGTCAGCCCATCTGGTAATGATCCTTATCCATTAGAAAGAGCCTCTTAACAATCAGGTGAAATTAATGGCTAATTTTCCAGATGTCTGTCAATTTCCTTTTACAAACACTTTTACTTTTTCAATGTACACAACAGATACAAGCATGAATTTCCCATGCCAAGGGCTGATCTGTTGCAACCACTGTTGAGTACCCATCCTGCCAATAGCAAATCCAAAGGCTGTGTCCCCAACAAACCACTATTCCCTGCTGAGATCAAGCCACCACTTGATGGCAAGTTGAGTATTTCTCATTATAGAGAGGCAACAATTTTTCCTGCTCTATGAAACAAATGTATATTCCAAATATGTATTTTTTTCTTCCTATCTTATCATACACTGGGCTTTCAGAATAACTTATGTATCTCTGTATGACATTATTTATGGTGAAAGTAAGTACACTTATATTATAAGGCATGGCAATAGACTCCTTCTCACAAATACCCAAATGGAAGTATAATCCCAGGCAGATATCATCATAGAACAGGAAAGCGGCCTGCCAAAAACTCTGCTCTGGTACCACTGGGGGGATAATACATTTTGAGACTAGGATGCAGATTTTTAAATTATGCTATTTTCTTAATCCAGTAATCAGAATTTGGCATAGTCTCTTCCAACATTGGAGAGTATGTCATTGGGAACAGAGGGGTGAGATAAAAATGCCCCTCTCACTGTTTTACTTAGTAACCCAATTTAGGGATTTCTACTTCCTATACTTGCTACCCTAGATTCAGAATATTTTGATTCTTCATGTTCAGAAAAAAAATAATTTTATTAGGGAATACAATCAGATTTTGGTTAAGTTAGACGCTGAAGTTATTTCTTATCCATTGCAGTTTCTTAATACTGTGAAGTAAATGATTAGTAATTGGTGCCTGTGTTGGAACAGATGATTACATTACCCTAAACCAATTGAAAGAATATAAGATATATACACTGAACCAAAGAAGCATATTGTGTTACTTCTTATTTCTTCTTTATTCAAATGACCACCAAGTACTCAGAGTATATGAAAGTAAACAGTTAGACCATGCTTATCAAATAAAAATCTTTATCCAGTCAAGATCCTTAAATGGAGTGGAGGAAATTGGAATGGTTTGTTAAAGAAAGAAGACACAGTTATCAACTCAGACCTAACACATGTTCACATAATAAGCCTATAGCAGTTATCTTTAAGTAATTATTTTTCTACCTCCATTACATAGCATTAGAATGACTGTTAATGGTTACTGGCTAAGGTCTTAGGTGATGGTATGACAAAATTGACATCCTGTTTTGACTAATCAATAACAGATGGTACTTGTATGTACCTTGAGTTCAGACAAAGCTTTGCATACAGCTGGATGCAAAATATGGTACCACACTGTAATATTCTCCATCTATCACAAGTTCATACTCCATTTTTCCTTGTGCCCCAGCATGTTGATTTTCTGGGATACATAAACTGATTTATTTTGTCCTCTGGGTTCTGGTTGCTTTGGGACAGGAGGAATTCAGAGGAGAATGTGGATTATAATAAATTAGAAGAGATAATTCTGAACATTTACACTTTTAGCTGTATCTTTGCTTGGCTTCCAGTTATCACCACCATAGTCCACAGCTCATGTTAGACACTCTTTTCCTACAGCTACTGGTATAACCAGACTCTCCTTGCTTCTACAGGTTAAAAAAAGCTAGGCATGGCCATGCACACTTCTAAGCCCAGTACTTGGGAGGCTGAGACCAGAGGATCTGGGTTTGTGGCCAGCCTCAGCTATTTAGCGAGGCCGTCTGCAACTTAGTGAGACCCTGTTTCAAAATAAACTCTAAAAATAGGACTGGGGATGTAGCTTAGAGGTAGAATGACCCTGGGTTCAATCCTTAGTACAACAACAACAAAAAAACACCAATAAAAACATATAAAAATAAATCTAAATTTTTACTACACATATAGCTTCATTCTTACAACAAATCATTAATGCAATTGGAAGATATATATAGGGATCACCAATATGTATTAGATATAGGCTATATCTCCAATATTGTAATGTAGACATCTATTTACCTTCCTTTTTCTTCCAAATGATTTGTGACTTATAAAATAATTCAGCAATTCCTTCCACATATGACATGTCTCTTCTATCATTTATTAAGTTGCTCTGTTTGGGGATGTATTTCTAGCTTTTTCATGTGGTAACTGAAAGAATAAAATACTATATTAGCTTAAAAAAATCAAGAAAATAAAATTATTATTACTTAAGGATAGTTAACTTATTAGATTGAAGATAAGTTTTAATAATGTTATATAACCTATTTCCCCTTTTGGAGTAAGTGAGTACATAAATGATCCATATAAAATTATTTTTAAGTTATTTCATTTATTAATTTTGTTTACCTTTCACTCATGTTAACCACTTGGGTTTTCATTGTGTCTATCAGATTCATATTATCTCTAGAACAATTGAATATCATTTTATAACCTAATAATATAAACATAATCAGAACATATTCATGAGAAGGTTACAGATAACATGGAGCTCACAGATTAGTTTGGTTCCAAATGAGGCTTCAATTAAAATATAAATTAGAACCAAAGCCAGGCGTGGTGGCGCACGCTTGTAATCCCAGCATTTGGGAGGCTGAAGCAGGAGGATCCGGGTTCGCGGCCAGCCTCAGCTACTTAGTGAGGCACTCTGCAAGTTAGTGAGACCCTGTTTCACAATAAAGAATAAAAAATAGGGCTGGGGTATAGCTCTGAAGTAGAATGTCCCTGAGTTCAATCCCCACTACCGCAAAAAAAAAAAAAAAAAAATATATATATATATATATATATATATATATATATAAATTAGAACCAAAATTAAAAAGTAAAATGGAACATGGAATGGAGACTAGAATCTTTACTTTCAGACAAAATGTCAGCTTTTTTATACATCAGTCTGAGATATCTTAGTGTCTATAGTAAGAGAAAGGAAGCAATACCTTATCTTCCCAAATAATTTCTTTATACAAATTTATAAATGGAAAACAATAAATATGTAGAAAGCAGTTGAGATTGTGGTTAGATAAACCATACCATGCTAACTAAAAGTAAGTGAAGATCAAAATATAAATCGAGTAATAAAATATTTGCCTGTGGTCACATGTAAAAGATAATCTGCCTACATTCTCACTTCTTTGTTCTAGTGACAAATGATTAACTGATTTGGGGGATCTTTGAGCTCATTTTTGTATTGGGGGTTATATAATATAGCATTATAAGAAAGGTTATCATTTCTCTATCGTATACTTATTCACTAGAAAATGGACTTTTTATGCAAAATATACTCTGATCTCCAAACCTTCATATTCTAAAAGATAATTTTATAGAAACTGTCAGCAGCATGCTCATTTTGCTTTGTTTCTTAAGAAGGCATTGGTATTCTCCAAATATCTAGATGGAAATCAGATTGATATAAAGAAATTTGACTTGGATATCATGAGGGTGGTTTTGAAATTCCATTAGTATCATAAAGTTCTGGATCTCAGTAAGAACATCTGCACATAGTTTTTTTTTTTTTTTTTTTTTTATATGACTGGGTCCTTCACACCATGTGGCACTAGATTCTAAAGGTAGATATCTAACAAAAGAGAAAGATATATGGAGGCTCTGTTCCATTTGTGACCTAGATCCAGAATTTATGATGTTAGACCTTATTTTAAACTGACATTCTGCGGTGGTATACACCTGTAATCCCAGTACTTGGGAGGCTGAGACAGGAGGATCACAGATTCACATACAGTCTCAACAGCCTTTCAAGACACTGTTTCAAAATAAAAATAAAATAGGACAGGGGGTGTAGCTCAGAGGTAGAACACCCTGGGTTCAATCCCCAGTACCACACAAAAATAAATAAAAATGATATTATAACCTCATCTCCTGCACCCGGTCCTTCACATTTATTCCATGCCTAACTTTCAAAAATGAGCTAGGCATATAAAAAATGATTAACAGATAAATGGAGCCAATGTTTTGATTCTTGTAATTACAGTTGCCTAAGTCCTGTACTTATACTACACCTTGGGTCATTAAAAGTTTTTACTATTCCAATGACTATGATTTCTCATAATCAATGTTTTTAAATTAATAAAGAGGTATTATAAATTGATATTTAAATGGGTATTTTACTTTACTTAGCTTTAATAATTAAAATTTAAAAAGAGAATTTGGAAAAAGCAGAGTTGAATCTCATTATGAAACAGATGCAAGAAGCATGTCTAACAAGGTGGCTTAGTTAGCATTATCACTGCTATAATACAAAGACATGACCACATATCTTAGAGGAAGGAAGATTTATTTGCTCATGGCTTTTTTTTTTTTTTTTTTGGAGATTTTGAGATTCAACTTACATGAGGCTGGGGACCATGTGTCTCAGGGCATGGTGGCAGGAAGCAGAGATAGGAAGAGCACAAGGCTTCATTTTAACATCATGAAGGCCAGAAGTAAGAAAGAGAAAGCTGGGAAGGAGATTCCAAGACACAAACATGATCCACAATGTCAAACTCTCAGGGCCCCACATTCTCTAGCCACACCCCTCCAGCCTAGGTTATCACACGAGATTACAACCCTCATGATTCAATTACATCAAATCCAAATGCCAATTTATGAATTCTTTGAGGACCATTCTATATCTAACTATAACACATGGGTATATAGAATTTGTCATGATATAATAAAAAAAACTACTCTGAATTATAACTGGGAATAAGATGGATGAAAGGTTCAGAATAATTAAACTCAATAGAAAAAAATAAGAATTTTTTTAGTGTATTCAAGTTATTTTTTGACTTTCAAACACTGAGTAGACATTTTAGTTTGACTAAAAGTTCATATAATACATTTAACATCATGTCTATGGTACTCACATATAATTATATTTTTCACAGCTCTAGACCCCTGGCTGAGAGAGAACATTGGGACTGAAGTCAGCCAGTGCTCAGTTTGTCAAATCATATACCTTTGTCACCAGGTTTTCTAGAGTACATGAGGTTCTCTTTCAAACTTGCATAAAAATGATACAATATTGGTTAGTAGAGTGCCTGGTTATGAGGCATGATGTTAAAGAATTTCCTTCAAAGGAAATGGAAGTAGCACAGTATAAGGGAAAATCTATAGTCTTAGCAAAAAATAAATGTAGTTTGAATCCTGACCACTTATTGAAACTTTGAGTTGCAGATGTAATGTCTCTGAACTTCAGTCTCCTTGCACATATTAATTTCTATCTTTCAGAGTTAATAGAAGAAATAGAGCTAATGGGACAGAAGCATGAAATTGTGTTATAGAGAGAAGAAATGACTTGAATACCAGCCATGATAAATTCTCAGGGAATTGTTGTCAAAAAGTTTTAATCCTTGGTTCTGTGTCTATTTTTGATAGACATAGAGCTCTGCAACTCTATCTTAGGTATGTAATTATACAACTCTTTGGATGAAGTCACAATAGGAATGGTAAAAGAAAATAGAAGATTGTAATTCAGTTCAGGAGAGGCACTCATGAACAAAATACACCTCCGTATACAAGTAACAATTGGTCACCTTGGATCTCCAAAAATTAGTTTTTTAATTTATAGATAATTCTCAAAGTACATCTTCTTAGCACAAAAAGCACCATTTTCATATTCTGTGATAATCTCCTTTAGTCAAGAAGCATCACTCACTAACAGGACTCAGTTACTCAGTTATACCCTGACTCTACTCCAAAATATTTTTTCCTTTTGTGATAGTATGGATTGATCCTAGGGGCATTCCACCTCTGAGCTGCACTCTCAGCTTTATTTTATTTTGAAACATGGTCTCACTATATTACCCTGCACTGCTATTTTTGAAGCTGTGATCCTGTTGCCTGAGTCTCCCAAGTATTGTGATTACAGGCATGTACCACCATGCACAACTTAATGCTTGATTAGACATACCTCATCATAAAGAAAACAGATTCCTGAGAAACAATAAGATTCATGGTTAAAAATAAAGATGAAGTTAAGATAAATAACATAGAGATGATATATGCCTCTCTAGAAATAATGTGTGTGTTTAGACATAAATCTGCCTAAATTATTACCTCTTTCAATAGTGTACCTCTAATTATCCCTCTGGGCTTCAAATCTTAAACAATTAATTAGAACTATTTCAAGGCAGGAAATAACATGGCTATCTGTTTCTTAATAAATGAGAGGTGATTTAAAATATTCCTCAGGTAAATTATTATAAATTATTATAATCTTAATAGGTGTACAACACAATTGACAAAAACCAAAGTTCTTAGCAAAACCTAAAAGCTATGCCTTATCTCTCCTAGCTTATCCTGTTTCTCTTGCTGATTGTGTTCTAGCCAAGTCATTTTTTTTCAGTTCCTAAAAAAAAAAAAAAAGAAAGAAAGAAAATGTAGCCTTAGGATCTTTGGACATGCTGTTACCTGATTCACTAATGTTCTTCCTCCTATATGTTGTATATATTATGTCTGAGCTTAAATTTACATTCCTGAGAAAATCTCCACTGATCATCAGCAGGAATAACCATCTCAGCCACTTTGTACTGCTGTCATAACCCTCATTACAAATAGAAATTCATTTATTCATACTTCTGTTTTAAGTGTATGTTCCCACTGTCTGTTTACCTCCATTTTTCCAAGCCAATAGGAAGTTCCTGCAAATGCTTGGTTAATGAATAAATAAGAAAATTAGAAGATAAAAACATGTAAAGAGTTTGATTACTTTCAAAGGAATACAAACAAGGATTTGGAGAAAACATATACTAAAAATATTATGAGGCATAATATCACAAAAGAAAGTAAAGAAATCAACACCACATAATCAATTATGTATATAAACACATGGCTTCTTATTCCATCATTGCTTAAAGTAATATAAATGCAAAAATTTACCTAGATCAAATTTTAATTAAATCTGTAAAAAAATTAATGCAAATAATCATGCCTCACTATGATGAATGAATGTAAATTTGTGTTTATTATAGAGAATTGCTCACTTTATTTCTAACTAAAAACCTAGAGTGTTGCTAATGTTCCCTAAAAGTCTATAGCAACAGATAAAGGTGTAAAGTGATAAAGATTAAAAAGAAAACAAGTTTGAGCTATGTAATTACAAGTGAGGCTTTCTTTTATCCTTTATTGGTTTGCTTGTTTACATTTTCTAGTATTTTCTATTAATAATGGGGGGATTGATTTTAGTCATTAATGCTCTGACATATATATCTTTTGGCTACCATCTTTTTCTGTGAAATTTAACTTCATATATGTGTCTTCTCTTGCTAGGCACTTTAGTAAATATATTGAGGCAAATGTTTACCCTGTAAAGGTACACATTCTATATTTAAGAATAATTACCCATATTTTTATGTGTGTAATAAATCTAAGAAATCTAATAAAGAGGTAGTAAAGAAGGGAATATCTCCTAAAGAAAAATGCTAAATTTCTCATATAAAAACTCTCTTTCCCTGCCTCTTTCTCTAATTCTAACTGGGGATAAAGTGAAGGACTATAACTTATGTGCCTTTGGCAGAATGTAAAGATCTGGTCATTGCCTATGAGATTTCACTTGCTTGCATTTCCAGTAAAGGTTTTCAGCTTGTATAACACAAAAATTTTTCCTTCTGCTCAACAATACCATAGATTTTCCAACACAATATTCTAACTGCATTTCCCTTATTTGTTTCTATGAAATCCTTCAAATATCCAGTACAGCTTCATTAGCTTTGCGCTGGTGAATATTTCTGTCACTTTCAACCCAAATTTATTTTATTAATTAATGAGTCTTTTCTAGAAAGTTTCTACTTATAACACTAACTGTTTCTAGGTCATTGTCAAATATAAATTAAAGGTATCTGAGAAAGTTGAGATTACCAGCTCCCACTTGATTTCATATAGCAAGGACTCCTGAGAAGTCAAGGGTAGTCTTTCAGTAGCCACTTCCCAGACTCTCAAATGAGAATGCAAAAAGCTCTCATTTACCAAATATACCTCTCCCTCTTCAATCTTTATATCTGATGTTATAAACTTTAAAATGTGAATATTTCTAACATTTTGTTTATTTATTGGCAAATAAAAACTTACATATTTATTAGCTTAAAACCTAACTTCTGATTCTGACAGGGAATTGACTGAGGCCTCCTATGTAATGCCACCTAAAAATCTCAATACATCAAGAACTTAACACATCAAGGAGATTGAGCACCAAGGCCAAGTTGGTCTCATTCCAGGGATCCAAGTCAACACATGCAATTCAGAAAGTGAAATTCATCATATAAACAGGACCAATAACAAAAAATATGATCATTTCAATTCAGAAGAAGCATTTGACAAAACCCAACACACATTCATGCTAAAACACAATAAATTAAAGATAGACATTATAAAGGCAATATGTGATAAAACCAAAGCCAACATCATACAAGATTATGGAAAACTGAAAGTATTTTCTCTAAAATCAGAAACAAGACAAGGATGTCCACTATCACTACTCTCATTCAATATAGTACTTGAAATTCTAGATAGAGGAATAGGCAAGAAAGGGAAATTAAAATGATACAAATAGGAAAAAAGTGAAATTATCTCTATTTGAAGATGACATGATTCTATCCTAAGAAGACCCAAAAAGTTCAACCAGAAGATATCTAGAGTCGATGAACAAATTCAACAAAATAACTGGATACAAAATCAACTTACAAAATCAATGGCTTTTCTATACACCCAACCATGAATTCACAGGAGAAAAAACCCTGGAAAAAATCCCATTTACAACAGACTAAAAAAAGTGTTTCTAGAGACTTTCTTAATAAGATTCAAAGCTCAGGAAATAAAGCCAAGAATCAATAAATAGAATTGCATCAAATTAAACAAATCACATCAAATTATATAAGATTGCTGAAATAAGAAAAACAAGAGTCTAAAAAGAGAGCCTACAGAATGAAGAAAATCTCTGCTAGCTACTTATATAACAGAGAACTACTATTTAGAACAAATAAAAAAACAAATAAAATACCAAAAAGAAAAATTGCCCAATAAAATATGTGATATGAAAGTGAAAAGCAAAATTATACTGAGAGTCCATCTAAATCCAGTTATCATGGCAATCATCAAGGTTACAAACAATAATAAATGTTGGTAAGGATGTGGGAAAATAGAAACATATACTGTTGGTAGAATTGCAAATTTATATAATCACTATGTAGATCAGTATGAAGGCTTCTCAAAAGACTGGAAATGAAACAGCCATATGACCCAGGTATATCACTTCTTGGTATCTACAGAAGATTTAAAGTCAGAATACTGTAGTGATACATGCATACCCATGTTTATAGCAGAACAAATCAACATAGCCAAATTATGGAATCAACCCAGGTGTCCTTCAACAGATTAACAAGTAAAATATATTATAAAAAAAAAGGAATTTTACTCAGCACTAAGAAGAACAAAATTATGTCATTTGCATGAAAATGGATGGAACTAGAAAATATTATGCCAAGTAAGATTAGCCAGTTTTAGAAAGCCAAGGGTGGTATGATTTCTTTCATATATGGAACCTAGAGAGAAAATAAGAAACATAAAGGACTTTAAATAACATGTGTTATTTATCTGAACTTCAAATTTTGCAGGGTATCTTGCCTTTCTAAGTGCTAAAAATGGTCAACAACACCCAATTCATTAGCCCTGTCAAGAACATTGAGATAGGACAACACTGGAGATCCCTCTGGATAAGAAATTGTCTGCTTTACTCTCCTTCTTACATTCCAATCCTGTCAAAGGAAAATGTTAGCCAGTTTCCAACCTCCATTAAAAGAATCTAGAAGGAAAACAAGCCAGGAACAACACAGCCTAATTCATACTACAATTATAAAAGGTATAGCAGAGTGTACAGTATAAACAACTCAGTGATCTCAAAAGCACAAAGAGCAGAGAGTACAGCTAAAGAACAAACTGCTTTTAAAATTAAAACTAATAATGCTCCATTTCTTTTCATTATACTCATAGCTCATTATATATTTTCATTTAAAAAGGAAAAAAGTCCCTTCAAATCACTCAACAATTAAATATCAAGATACTTAATCTTCACAAATACAATTTGAACTGTGGAAATGTTATAATCATAAAGCTTATAAATCATATCTACTGAAGAAAATTGAATTTGCTCAAGTCAACTTGAAGTGAGATCACTAGTCTTGCAGAAATCAACTGACTATATAGGAAATGAATTTACCAAGCACCCCCTTCACCCCACACATTGTGGCTCCTTCTGTTAATAAGAAAGCATTTAAATCATTCATCTTTCTCCTAGAAGGTTTGTTTGTAATAAATAGTATTTGCAATCTTACCCAATTCTTATCCAGGCTACATGAAACATTCTCTCATATGGTTAGACTAAAACAGAAATATATATATATATTTCTATTTATATATAATACATGTTTATATGTTTAAATTGTTAATATATATGCCTTCAGAACATATCCTAAGGATATGTCTTTAGAAAAGAATACCTATTTCATATCCTGCTCCTCTTTTCCATCTTCTAATAATTCTTGAGAACATAAATTGGTTCTTACTTTTAATTCTTTTAAGTCATAACTTCTTTCTACAAGAGATATGATGTTGATGTCATCAGTAAAATCAATATTTGTCTACATTTTGTTCCAAACTATGGTTAATATCTTTATTATTTTGTTTTAGATATTTTAATCTGGGAAGGATTATTTTGTTTTAGATATTTTAATCTGGGAAGGAAAGAGGACAAAAATGGAAAATCCATGCAAGGATAATAATCTGATCATTCTGTATATTACATATGTGTTTTTAATATTTTTACACATTCCTTTCTTACTAAATGTTTTAAGAGCCATCAGGAAAAAGGGGAGTGAGTTCCTGGGAAAAAATAGTCTGTGGTTTGTAAATCTCTGGAATCTCTGTAAAGAAGCCCACAACAGTTGGCAGTTGGAGCACATCAACCTGCAGCTGATCCAGAGAATAATTTGTCTGGTTTCTCTGGAGCAATTCTGTTGCTCAATAGTTTGGAGTACCTCTGCCCTTCTCTCTCTGAAGCAACTCTGTTGGCTCCAGGGGCCAACACACAGCAGCAACATGCGTGGATGATGTAGGTAACAATCCTCCTGGTGACCTACCTCCAGCCCTTCCTGTCATTCCAGATCTTGGTAGGGTTGTAGGGTACTGGCCTTGGTGGAGGGGAGGCTGCACTTGGAGTGGGAATCTTCTTTGGCAGGCATCTCAGAGAAATGGTAGGCATGTTGTCTCTTCCCTTCCATCTCAACTGTATGTTATCCTTAGAGAACAGGAACTGGAATGCATGAAGATCAGGCTGTCTGGCTTTCCTCTTATGTGGCAGAAGGAAGGTGGAAGGATCTGCTGGGGATGGAGGTTGCACAACACACCAAACCATGGCCCCAGCTGAAAGGTGCACCCTGCTCCATGGCTCACATGGCATTGATCAGCGAGTATGTAGCCTTGTGTTACTAAACATTCTGTTTGACACCGACAGCCAGGTCTATTTTAGGTCATAACCCAGGCAACACATGATTGCAGAGTTCAGGCATTTGGGGAGCAGCTCCCTAGGAGAAGGTGAATTCTCCTTAAAGTGTCTCAGTCATGAGTGTTCCAAGATTTCATCAGCAGTGAACCTCATGTCTGGTTAACAGTCAATAATGGTTGAATGTGGAGTTGAGGCCATTGATATTCAGTGTGATTATTGAGATATGAAATGAATTAAAAATCATAATCCATCTATATTCCATTTGAAAGAAATGCACCTTAAAAGATACTTACAAACTAAAGGTAAAGCAAGGTAATCTAATGGAATTCAAAGACAAGCAAGAGTTGCAACTCTGATATCAGACAAAATAGACTTGAAGCCTAAACTTGTCAGAACAGGAAAAGTATGTTATTTTTTACTGGTAAGAGAAACAATACAACAAGAAGATATAATGAGAGTCAACATTTATGACCCAAAGATAGGTGCAATCACTTTCATAAAAAAAAAAAAAAAAAAAAAAACTCTTCGTAACATTAAGTCACACATAGATTCCAATACAATAACACTGAGAGACTTCAACATTCCTCTCACACCACAAGATGGATCTCCTAGAAGAAGGTCAGTAAAGATGCCTTAGACCTAAGGAATACCATAAACCAAATGGACATACTACACATAGAGAATATTCCACTGAACTACAGCTGAATTCACATTCCTTTCAACTGCTCATGGAACCTTCTCCAGAAGAGACTATATCTTGGGCCATAAAGCAAGCACTTGCAAATTCAAAAAATGTGACAATTCCCTCCACTTTTTCAGACAATAATGAAATAAAGTTAGAAATTATAAGAAGATCCAGAGAAACTTCATAATGACGCAGAGATTGAACACCATGCTGCTGAATGAGGAATGAGTCATTAAAGAAATAAGGTGAGAAATTAAATTTGTTCTTAAAAATCATATAATAATTTCAATAGATGTTAAGAAAATTTGATAATTTGACAAAATCCAATATACATTTATGTTAAAAACACTGCATAGAATGAATATACCTCAACATCATAAAGACAATAAAAAGTAGGCCCACAGCCAACATCAAATTGAATGGGAAAAAATGATGAGAGTTCCCCTTAAAAGCAGAAAAAAGACAAGGATGTCCACTATTAGTATTCCTTTTCAATATAGTACTTGAGCCTCTAGGCAGATCAATAAGGCAAGAGAAGAAAACCAAAGGAGGACAAATAGAAAAAAGATAACTGAAACTATTTCTATTTGCATATGACATGATATTATACTTAGAAGACCCAAAAAAACTGTGTCTGGATACAAAAAAATGTTTAAAAATCAGTAGCTTTTCTATATTCCAACCACAAATTCACTGAAAAAGAAGTCCAGAAAACATTTTCACTCATGATATCCCCCCAAATAATAAAATACTTAAGATAAACCTAAACAAATAGGTTAAAAAAACCTCTATGAGGAAAATTATAAAACATTGAAAAAAGAAATTAATGAAGATCTTAGAAGATGGAAGAACCTACCATATTCTTGAATAAACATCATCAAAATGGCCATTCTTCCAAAAGTGATCTACAGATTCAATGCAATACCCATTAATTTACCAAGGTCATTCTTCAGAGACAGAAAAATCAGCCCTTAAATTCATTTTTAACAACAAAATCCCATTATAGCCAAAGTAGTTCTCAGCAATAAGAACCATGCAGGAGGCATCACAATACCTGACTTCAAACTATACTGCATAGGCACAGTAATAAAAACAGCATAGTATTGGGACAAAAATAGACATATAGACCACTGGAGCAGAATAGAAGACTCAGAAAAAAATCCACACACTTGAAGCCAATTGATGTTTTACAAAGAGGCCAAAAACTTACACTGAAAAAGATACCCTCTTCAAAAAATGATCTTGACAAAACTGGTTATCCATATGCAAAAAAATGGAAACAAACCCCATTTTCTCATCCTGCACAAGAGTCAATTAAAAATAGATCAAAACCTGGAAATTAGACCACACACCTTGCAAGTACTTTAAGAGGGCATAAGACCAACAGTTCAACATATAGGTACAGGTAAAAAACTTCCTCAACAAGACTCCAAAGGCACAAGAAATTAAAATGAAGATCAAGACATGGGATTGTATTAACCTGAAGAGTATCTGTGCAGAAAAGGAAACTATCAAGAACCTCAACAGAGAGCTGACATAATGGGAGAATATTTTTACCAGCTACTCCTCTGACAGAGGACTAATATTTAGAATATATGGAGAACTCAAGAAACTCACTGCCAAAAAATAATAATAATAACCCAATAAAAAATGGGCAAGTGATCTAAATAGACATTTCACAAAAGAAGAAGTACACATGGCCAATAAATGTATGAAAAAATATTCAACATCATTAGCAATCAGAGAGATGCAAATCAAAACTACCCTGAGATTTCACCTAACACCAATTAGAATGGCAATCATTTATATTGCAAACAACCACAAATACTGGTGAGGATGTGGAGAAGTATGAACTCATATACATTGTTGGTGGGATTGCGGACTAGTGCAATCACTTTGAAAAAGTGTAGAGGATTCTCCAAAGAATGGGAATGAACCTACCATATGACTGAGCTATTCCACCTCCTGGGTATCTACCCAAAATAATTGATACAAAACCACCAGAGTAATGCATGCATATCTATGTTTATAGCTGCACAATTCACAATTGCCAAATATGGAACCAGCTGAGATGTCCATCAACAGATGAATGGATCACAAAACTATGGCTAATTAACACAATAAAATTTTACTCAATCATAAAAAAGAACAAAATTATGTCATTTGCAGAAAAATGAATGGAATTGGAGAACATTATGCTAGGTGAGATTAGTCAGCCACAAAAAGTGAAAAGTCAGATGTTCTCTCTAATATATGGAAGCTAGGGAGAAAATAGGACTCTAGAAAAAGGAGAACCCTCAGATGAGTGAAGAAGTTGACCTGAGGGAGATAGGAGAAAGAGACATGACCTCAATGGACATGATGTACATACATAAATTTATCAATCACTATGCTGAGCAGGAGAAGGAATAGGGTGGAAACAGAGGAATGGCAATTTGAGTGGAATTGTTTTCCGATTTCTTTTTCAAATGATAGTTTTAGTTCTTTTCCTATTTTTACACTTTTGATTTCTTTCTCTTGCTTATTGCTCTGTCTAGAGTCTCAAGTACTATATTGATCAGAAGTGGTGATAATGGGCATCCTTGTCTTATTCCTGTTTTTAGTGGGAACACTTACAGTTTTTCCCCATTTACATGATGTTGGCTTATTGTATATGGCTTTTATGATGTTGAGGTATGTTCCTTCTAGTCTGATTCTCTGCAGTGCTTTTAGCATGAATGGGTGTTGGATCTTGTCAATGCTTTTTCAGTATCAACTGAGATGATCATGTGATTTTTGTCTTTGATTCTGTTTATGTGGTGAATTCTGTGGATTGTTTTTTATATATTGAATCAGTCTTGCATCCCTGGGATGAACCTGACTTGGTCATGGTCTATAATTTTCTTGATGTAATTTTGAATGCACATTGTTAGTAATTTGTTTAGCAGTTTTGCACAAACAACAAATGCTGGTGAGGGTGTGGAGAAGTGGGAAACCTAATACATTGTTGATGGGATTGCAGATTAGTGCAACCACTTTGGAAAACAGTATGGAGGATCCTCAGATGAATGGGAATGAACCTACCATATGATCCAGCAATACCACTACTGGGTATATACCCCAAAGAATGGAAACCAAACTATCAGACCAATGCATGTGTATCTATGTTTATAGTGGCTCAATTCACAATAGCCAAACTATGGAAGCAGCCAAGATGTCCATCCACAGATGAATGGATTACAAAACTATGGGATATATACACAATGGAATTTTACTCAGCCATAAAGAAGAACAAAATCATGTTCTTTGCAGGGAAATGGATGCAACTGGAAAACATTATGCTAAGTGAGATTAGTCAGTCACAAAAAGTAAAAAAAAATCATATGTTCTCCCTATTATGCAATAGCTAGGGAAAAAGTGGAGACTCTAGACAAAGAAGGAGAAACCTTAGATAAGCAAAGAAGGTGACTTAACTGAAGGTGATGGGGAGAGGGGAGGGAAACACCCTAATGTACATGATGTACTTTCACAATCATATCAAAGTCGATCACTAAAATGAGTTTGAGAAGGAAGGAGGGGGAGGAAGTAGGGTGGGAATTAGGGAAAGGTTAAATGCGAAATGTGTGCATGTATGCCTGTACCAGCTTGTACCTAACAAAGGTATATGATTACAATGCAAAAATAAAAGAAAATTTAAAAACCCTTCTCTCAACCATCTCTGAAGTGTAAACATTATGGAAGCTAGTGCCCCAACTTCTACTCACAAGGAGTTTAGCTTAGGTGCCTTCCTCCAAACTGCAATGACTTCTTATAGAAAAAGGAAAAATTTATTTTTCTATTAACTAGCACAAATAGCTGCTTCCAAATACCAGGTGAGTTTAGAATGAATTATAAAAAATTGTATAGCAAGCCAGGCGTGGTGGTGCATGCTTGTAATCCCAGCATTCGGGAGGCTGAGATTGGAGGATCCGGGTTCGCGGCCAGCCTCAGCTACCTAGTGAGGCACTCCACAACTTAGTGAGACTCGGTTTCAAAATAAAGAATAAAAAATAGGGCTGGGGGTGTATCTCGGAGGTAGAATGTCCCTGAGTTCAATCCTCAGTACCGCCAAAAAAAAAAAAAAAATTGTATAGCAAACTATCAAATCCTCTTATAAAGGACAAATTATCATTAATGTTGGGAATATGTTTTTAATGGGTTGTATCTGTACTTTCTGTCTTTGGACTCTCCCTAACAGATTGCCTATAATGTGTTCTGTGGGAAAATTCCATTCCCCCTGCTCTCATAAAAGAGCAGAAAGTCCTTGCAGGACTTAAGATAAAGCCGAAAGTTAGAAGAAAAACAACCTCTAACAAGAAAACAGCACCTGGTGATAACAACAGCTCTCTGAAGCTCTTGTCCACACTCTTCCTCCTTCCCCCCTCCCTGTTTTGGTTTGAATTCCTAGCGCATCTGAACTCTAACTCCTCCTTATTACCCCTATCTATAAGAAAGCCCTCTGCTTCTCTAATAAATGAGATTGTTCCAAGAGTCTGTCTCCCGCCCCGGGGTCTCAGCTGGAGCCTTCATAGTGTGGCTGGACAGGGGTGTCCTGGATACCCAATCCTGGAATGGACCCTAAAGCAGGGCCCCACATATTCCACAGAATAAATTTATTTAATAATAAAACTATTTTCTAAAAAAAATATTTTTTTCCTTCATAAACCTTAATTTCCCCCAAAAGTAGTAGAACAGGACCATGTTTACAAATTCACAAAGGCAAATAAAAAAATCACATTAATAATTTTAAAATTTTACCCCAATTATATTGTCAAGAGAGTTTGGACTATACTTTTTTAAGTTTTAAAAGAGAAAACACTTTCCTTTAATTGGTAGTAATAGACTGAAAGCCTAAATCCTGTTAAATAAAATTGAGTGGGCCCCAAGAGCACCTCCATAAATGTGTTTTTATGTAAAGAACTGCAACCTAACTTTTGAGGTAAGTAAGCTGAAATTCTGACTTAGAAACTTGCTCATTTTTAACAGATAGCTGAAGTTCAGCCAATCACAGCAGTCAAACTTCAATCACAGGTGGACAACTGTTCAAATCATTTTTAAAGGAAGGCCAATGCCAAGCTGAAACCAATCTGGAATTTTCTGTACCTCATTTTCATTTTCCACACATTGCCTTATTTCTTATATCCATAAATGTTTTTCAAACCACATTAAAAGTGGAGTTGTCCTGAATTTTCTCTCATTCTAAGGACTCCCCAATACACTAGTTGCTCTTCAATCTAATTAGTTTAAATTTTGTGTCTTTGTTTTTTAAAAAAAAAAAAACCCTTCAATAGTCTGTGAATGTAGAATTTACTTGAAAGCTGTATTTTAAAACTTAACCATTGTCTGTGTGTAATAATGTAAACATTTTTTTAAAGCAACCCCACTATATTTTATTTATTCCTGTTAAAGCTACTGGCAGAACCTGTATGCTTATTCTGATGAATAATCTTCCCAAAAGAAAATTAAATGCTTACAGATTTAAAAAAAGACAGAAGTAAAAGTTTGGTAGTGTTTTACTGAACAGCTGTACCAATTCTGAAACTTTTCTTGATATAGTCAAAAGAAAATCTCATTAACAAGGCAAAGAATTCTGGGAAGAGAAGTAGATCTTAAAACAATTTCAAGAAACAACATACAATTAAACTGCCATATGTGTTTCTTCTGTATGAGTAATATACAATACATAATGAGGTAAGGTGCAAACATCTCATAGACTTTTTTAAATTTTACCATAAAATTCTTCCAGCCATTCTAAGAGATGTTGAAATTAGTTTGAAAAAATAATCTATTTCTCTGAAGTCTTAGTTGTTGGCATTGAGAAAACTATTTCTTCATTGAGGAACATACCTTCCATCCTGTGCAATTACTATCACATCTATTGTCTTTTTTTAGGTTTAAGCAAAGAGAGATAGATTTTAATTGGTTAATCAGGTGAGTAGATTTAACACCAGTATTTAAAATTTGTTTCTAAATGATGTTTGGCTCCAAGTAAAATGTGAACCAAGAAAATTAAAAATGAGGTTAAAATTTAAAAGATGTAGGACTCTAGTCAGGCACAACATAAATTCACAAATCATAAAATATAGAATCAGTTACAGACTGAATGGGTACTGTGCCAAGGGCTTTTAAAACAAGGAAAAGTGATTATGTGCAGTTTAGCGTTCTTTGGGGGAGATAAGCACAGTTGACACAAGTGCACAGCTGAGAAGCCAATGCACATTAGGGTCATTATAAAATTTTCTAAGTACCTTGAAATATCCAGGTCAGGAAATAAATGGGTAAGTACAATTTGCTTCACTATTGTTTATTTTTTTTTTCAAATCTTTCAAGGTATTGTTAGATTCTATAAGATTGGGAGATTCAGCTCCTGATATGATGTCTGCATGGCAATTTACCCCTGTCAGCCAATCTCCAAGACTAAGGAGAGAATTTTTTGTATGTTTTTTACCACTCTACAGCAATTTTGATTTTCATTTTATAAGAAAGTACACTTACGCAAATACAGAAAGTCATCCTGTATCTCCAATGACTCCACAGTGTTCACTCAACAAATATAAATTGTGCCAGGAATTATTAGAGACACAGGAGTGGAGTAAACAAACAGCAAACATTCCTTATTATCAATGGAATTCACAATTTATTGGGGGCACTGACAACCTCACATATACATACATTTTCTGGAAAAATTAAAGAAGGAAAGGAAAAGAAGGCTTACCAAAATTATTCTGTTTATGTAAAGCTTTAAACAAGAAATTAATGTAGAGAATAGGAGAAATCAGAACAGTGATTGGAAGAATGGTGCTGCAAGTTTGGAAAAGGCATGAGGGAATTTTCTAGGGATGGTAACATTTTATGTCTTAACAGTGATTAATTTTCACAAATTTATCCAATTGTTAAAACAAATTCAAAGACAGGCTTATTTTTTCATTTCTTTGTAGGTAATTTTTACATAATTTTTTTTTTAAATCCTAAGGAAATACTGACATCCAGTTAATGATATTCATGCTGAAGTGTTGATGTCTGCAACTTAGTTTGAAATAAATATATGGAAAGATGGATTGATGAATGAATATAGTATGTAATATGTACAGAAATATTAATAGACAAATCTAATTAAAGCATATATGGGGTTTCGTTTAAAAATTTCTTTCAACTTTTCTGTAAAGCTGACACTTTTATATAATATATAGGAGAAAAAATGAAAAAAAAAGAGGCAACAGTAATAGAATGGAGTCAAGAAAAGAAGCATCAAAAGATCAGAGAAATAATGGTAAGCCAGGTTCTGTTGGCCCTTTTGGACTTTTGCCATTTTAAATCTGATATTGATGAGTAGTGGTTGGATGTTTCTGAGCAAAGTAATAAGATACTCTGATCCACATGTTATAAGATTCTTTCAATTGTTTTTATAGATGTGGGGTGGGGTAGGTTGGAAGTGAAAATACAGAAACAGAAAATGCTGGATGAACACTATTGCCATAATGCAAACAAACATTATGATAATTTAGACCAGAGTGGTCATAGTGGGTGGAAGAAAAGATAGAATTTTGTATTTATTCAGAAGACTGAACCAACATATTTTACTGATGCATTTTTAAATATTTTCTTGTAATCAGGGAAAAAGAAATGATAGACTTAAGTTGTCCCATTTTGGGACAACTTTTATTTAATTCAAAATGTTTTCTAATTTCCATTTGAGTTTTTCTTTGCTCATGAATTATTTAAAAGTGCATTTCCAAATACTTAGACATTTTCCAGATATTTGCCTATTATTTAAACTTAATATTGTGATCTGAGATATATTCCATATATTAGTCCCTTAGTATTTTATTAAGACTTACTTTATGCCCAACTGTTTAGAAAATACTGATACATGATCTATCTTTTTGAGTGGTATGTGTTTAAAAAGGAAGAATATTATAATATTGTTGTATGGATTATTCTATAAAATAAATAAGGTAGGCTTCTTTGAAATTCTGTTCTACTTATTCTATCAATTAGTAAAAAGAATTATTGAAATACACAAATGCAATTGTAGTTTGTACACTTATCATTTATTTCTGTCAGTTTTTCCCTGACTCTTTCTCTGGAGACCATCTAATATGGCCTTCTCAGGTACTTCACCTGAACATACATTTCTTCTACATCTTGCATGATAAAATTTTCTATACTTATTCTATTCCAATATACTCCAGGATATACCATCTTGAAAGGTATATACATCTTTTCCTCACATTCTCCTCAGAAGACTTCCTCATTTTCTATTCCCATTTGATAACCAAGCATATCTTGAAACAGTAGTCTATAAACACTGGCTTAAGCTCTCCTCTTATTGATACTATAACCATATTCTAACTTAAAATTTTCAGCATCCTAGACAGAAAATGCTATTGTCAATTTTACCAAGTCCTCCAAAGTCACCAAATCCAGTAAACATTTATCTGTCTTCATCTTAGCCTCTCCAACTGCACATGACACAATCAGATACTCTATTTTATTAAATTGAAGTATGATTAACGGAGAATCAAATGTATAGATCTTAAGTGTATAGTTCAAGAAGTTTTGACAAACATACTTACCTATATAATTAAAAAACCAAATTTTCAAGTGTGTCTATATCATTTTTATTTGCTGTCAGTGCAGACAGGGGGTTTCATTGGTGCCTCTCCCGCTGCTGGCTTCTGTCTCTGGGCTCTCCACAGGGCCTGGCTGCTTCTCTCTCTCTGCCTTTGCTGATGGCAGAAGCGCAGTCTAAATGCCGGGCCTTTTCAGATGCCCTATGTGAACTCGTATAAGGGCGGGTGCCTGTGTCTATCCTTCTTATAGGGGCTCCTGCACCTCAGGGGCCCAATACAACTTACAGGTCCCTGCTGCTTGAATTTGTGTTGTTGCCTGCTTCACCTCTGATCGCTGGGGGCGCAAGAGGACAGTGGAGTCTGGGTAGCTGACAGGACATTGGCTGGGAGGGGCTGGCACGCCAGGGGGCACCAGCCAGTTTGCAGCACGCTTTCGTGGCGCCCGCTCTCTTGTTTTTCCTGGGGTCTATGTCACTCCACGCCAGGCCAGGTAATTGGGTCTTCTGAGATGCCTGTGGTTTTCAGCGTCTGGGTGGCCGTCACAGCTTCATGTCCGAGTTACTTAGAGCCGGCGGCCTGCACCAAGCCGCTGCTTGGCGGTTCTGGATCCCTGCTCGGTCTGCTCCAAACTCTGGTCTCTGGGGGCACATAGAGGTCTAATATCTAGGATATACAAAGAACTCAAGAAAATCACAGCTAAGAAAGCAAATAACCCAATCAAAAAAATGGGCAAAAGATCTAAATAGACACTTCACAAAAGAAGAAATACAAATGGTCAATAAATGTATGAGGAAATGTTCCACATCATTGGCAATCAGAGAGATGCAAATCAAAACTACCCTGAGATTTCACCTAACTCCAGTCAGAATGGCAATCATAAAAAACACGAACAACAACAACTGCTGGTGAGGATGTGGAGAAGTGGGAACTCTAATAAACTGTTGGTGGGATTGCAAACTTGTGCAACCACTTTAGAAAACAGTATGGAGGATCCTCAGACATATGGGAATGAACCTACCATATGATCCAGCAATACCACTTCTGGGTATCTACCCAAAAGAATGGAAACCAAACTATCAGACCGACCTTTGTGTATCTATGTTTATAGCTGCACAATTTACAATAGCCAAACTATGGAAGCAGCCAAGATGTCCATCAGCAGATGAATGGATTACAAAACTATGGGATATGTACACAGTGGAATTTTACTCAGCTATAAAGAAGAACAAAATCATGTTATTTGCAGGGAAATGGAGGCAACTGGAAAACATTATGTTAAGTGAGATTAGCCAGTCACAAAGAGTAAAGAAGCATATGTTCTCCCTAATATGGGGATGCTAGGGAGAAGATGGGGCATAAGAGGGTCTCCAGATAAAAAAGGAGAGACCCTTAAAAGCAAAGAAGTTGATTTAACTGAAGGGGTTGGACCGGGGGACGGGGGGAGGCACACTAATGTATATCAAGGTCACTCACTAAACTGAACTTGAGAGGGAGGGAGGGCGAGAGAGTGGGGTGGGAATTTGAGGAAGGGGTCAAATGAGAATTGTGAGCACATATATCATTATCAATTTGTACCTAACAAAGATGTATGCTTACAATGTGTGAATAAAATTAAAAATTAAAAAAAATAATTAAAAAACCAAGACATAAAACCATTTTTACACTCTTTTTAAAGTTATCCTGTATTTCTTTCTAACTACTCTCCCACTTCCGGAAGCAACCACTGTACTGATTTTTGTCATTCTAAACCTGTTTTCCCTGTCCTTGAAACTTAAATCAATGAAGCTTAAATGAAATAATTTAATAACTAATCTACCTTTCCTGACATCTTTCACTCAATGTTTTTGAAATTTATCTTTATTGTTCATTTTCCATTACTGCTTAATAAATTGCCTCAAACTTGGTAGCATAAGACAGCAGACATTTATTTCATAACATTTTTCATGGCTCAGAATTTTGAGCACAGTTTCACTGGGTCCTCAGCTATAATCTAGTTGCCAGCTGGGCTACATTGGTTTCTGAATGAGTATCATCTTCCAAGCTGACCTGATTGTTGTTTGAATTTAGTTCCTTGTGGTTGTAGGACTGAAGTTCCCATTTTCTTCTTTCCTGTACATTATACCCTAGAGAACTACACAGTTCCTTGCCATATGGCCTTCTCACAAGAATATTCACAAAATAGAAGCTTTCAAAATGGAACTGTCACTTTTCAGTAGGAGCCCATCCTCACTTTTAAAAGCTACCACCAAATCAAATAAGAGCCTTTTAGGATAATCTTATTTTAATTAACTCAAAATCAACTGATTTGGAATTTTAACTATAATTGCAAAAATCTCCGCATGTATACCAACTATCAACCTAATTACAGGAGGGAAAGCCAGCACATTTACAGAGCTTACACACACTTGAGAGGAAGGGATTATATAGGGCATGTATGGGTAGGAATCTAAAAGATTATCTTAGAATTCTACTACATTACATGTTCTGTTCTGTTTTTTATGATTATTTATATGTTGTCCTGTTAGTGGATGCTTTAGTTTAATTTTTTGGCATTATGAGTAAACTTGCTATAAATATCTGAGTATGAGTTTTATGTGAATATAAGTTTTTATTTCTCTTGTATAAATATCTAGGAGTAGAATTGCTGGTACAATACTGCAGTCATATAGCTAACATCTCAAGAAACTTCCTAGCTATTCTCCCAGGTATTTGAATCATACTACCCTTCCTCTACAAATGTGTGAGAGCTCTGGGTTCTATATTTTGGCCAGAATTTGATATTGCTAACCATAATTTCATCTTTATCAAGAAAAACCTAAAAAAACCCTCTAACTTCACTTGTTCTTAATTGACTTAAAATTAATAATTTTGAAGGTCACACAGCTGGGCAATACATTATTAGCTCTCCCACTGGGCTGCCTGAAGCTAATGCTTCTGACATGTAGGTTATAATGACAATGGTTGCCTAGGTTACTATTGAGGGAATTGAGGCTGCCTTGGCTGAAAACACTGACTCTTCACTTGTACTTGCCTATGTCTAATAGATGACTAGACTGAAATGAAAATGCTTGACATCTCTATCTTCATATTGTCCCTGTCTCCTTTGCTGCCTTAACCTTTAGGTCAGATTCCACTCAGCACTGCAGGTTGACATTTGATTATTTGAGAAATGTTTTGTCCCAAACTATAATATAAGGTTAACTTGACCTAGACTTTCCTAATTTCTTCTCCATCCATTTCCCATTAGCCAATCTCTACTTCCCAGCTCTGCTTCAAGGTTAAAGAACCCTACCAGCTGCCAGAAATATCAAACATGGAAAGGAGTAAAAGGAGGTGGCACTCAAGTTGCTGGAAGATCCCTACTTATCCTAAGAAAATACATAAATATTTCTTTCTCTATTATCATCTTTACCTCATTATTCCTAATCTTTGTCCTCAATGCATTAAAACCCTGGAAGAAAGAAACTAACCTGTGAGCATGGGCTCTCACTTCTCCATTCTTTGGTCACTGAATAGAGCCTTTCTTTCTCCCTAACATTAATCTCATAAACATTGGTTCTTCTATGGAATGAGCTCCAAACTTGGATTTCATAATGATTCTAATGAGTATAAAGTAATTTTTACTATTTTTAATCTATTTTCCCCTAATGATGAATGATGTATCTCATCATGTACTTACTGCAAGTTCTTTGTCAAATGTATCAATATTGAATGTTTTCTCTTAGCCTATAGTTTGCTTATCCAGTTATGTAATGGTATCTTTTGAAAAACAGATCCTTTTACAAGTAACTCAATTTATTGACTTATTTTTTCTTTTAAGCGTAATGCTTTGGGTCTTGGCTAAACATATTTGTCTAATTCAAAGTCATAAAACTATACTCATGTTTTTTACTATAATACTTATAATTTTATTTTTTGTCCATTATCCAGCTTGAATTTACTTTTTATGTAGAAATACAAAGGGATAAAGATTCATTATGTCTATTTTACCAACATGGTATCCAGATGATTCAGAATAATCTGATTAAAATGCTTCCTACTCTTTCTTTAATCTCAGATTTCCAAAGATAGATATTCTACAGGATTTACCTTAAGGTGTCTCTTACTATACTTTCTTCTAATATAATTTTGCTCATTTCATTTTTTTTGGTTTCCAATAGATTGGATACATTGATAATACCTACATTTATATCTATATTTGAGGGCTCATTGTTTGAAGATAAATCAATGTCATTGTCTACTTGAATATTTCTACTAAATGCTTTAAAGGCATCTTAAATTTAGCATGGTAAAAGACAAAATCTTGCCAGGCATGGTAGCCCACGCTTGTAATCCCAGCATCTGGGAGGCTGCGACTGGAGGATCTGGGTTCCCGACCAGCCTCAGCTACCTAGTGAGGCCCTCCGCAACTTAGAGAGACCCTGTTTCAAAATAAAGAATAAAAAATAGGGCTTGGGGTATAAAGACAAGTCTTAATGTTAGAAAACACCAGAACCCCTGAGAGGAAAAGAATGACACAGACACAGAGAGCAGAATCAAAGGGGCATGCCAGGGGACTGCATTCAGAGGTGAGGCCCCATTAGCTACTTTTCCACAGATTTGTCATTTTAAGTACACAGTTACATTTGGACAATACTGAATATGTGCAATAAGTCCTTGAGGTAATGATTAATGGGTAAACTGCAGAATACATGCAGAAATTCCTTGAGATAATGGTTAACAAGTAAGCCACTGAGGAAGTGCAAAAAGTCCTTCAGACAATGCGTAAAAATCAGGCTATCCAGAAGTTTGTACCAGCAAGAAAAACAGGAACATTTACCTTGGAGGAACGGGTTCTTCCAGTGAGTTTAAAAGTCTAGTCATGGTTTTCCAAGACCCTTATATTTTTCCAAGGCAAATGTTGACCTTCCTCTGGTCATTGCTTTCTCCACATCTTAATTTTCCCAATTAAAGAACTTCTCCCTCCATTAGAGTTTGCACCATATCAGTATATATTATCTCTGTGCTCCCAGAAACCTAGGAGTTATTCTCAGTTTGATTTCTTTCTTGTACCCCTTTCAGAAAATATCACATCACCTTGAAAGTTCTTTCTTCAAAAGTGTCTCAAATCCTACCAATTTCTAAGTTCTGCTCTGCTGCCACTTCAATCTCTTCTCATAATTATCCTTCAACTTGACTAAGAGGACTACTACAACAGCTTGCTAGCTGGGCTTTCTCTTTAACTTTTGCTTTTCTGCAATCATTCCTCTTAAAGATGCAAACATGACTCTCTTAAGACATACTCAAGCTTATGTAACTTTCCTGCCTAAAACTCTT
>PVLC010019452.1:0-30635 GCA_004027655.1 Graphiurus murinus | reverse complement strand
CTTCCTTCCTTCCTTCCTTCCCCTCCTTCCTTCTTTCTTTCTTTTTGTGGTACAGGGATTGAGCCCAGGAGCATTCTACCTCCGAACAACACCCCGAGCCCTTTTTATTTTTTTGTTTTGAAATGGGATCTTGCTAAGTTGCTGAGTCTTGTTACATGGCTGAAGCTTCCCTCCAACCTGTGATCTCCCTGCCTCAGCCTCCCGAGTACTGGGATTACAGGCTTCCACCTGGCTACAGTCTGATTTCGAAGACAGTGGAAGAGAACAGGAAGGAAAAGCAGATTTCAAGATCAGGGCAGTAGACACAGAACCAGCTGATGTGTGTTTTAAAACTTCCTTGGTCATTTGCTTACCCAGTTCCTGGGTATACTTGAGTGTCCGTTTTTTTCCAACATATACCAGGAAAATAACACTTTTCCTATTTGCCTTACAAATGGAAGAAGGCATGTGAATATGGTTCATAGATTGTAAAGTACTACCAAAATTTAACGTGCCACTATTATTTCTATGGGGACTACTACCACTACTATTAACAATTTGTTTAACTAATGATTTCTGAGGTATAAAATGAAAAAAGAATATAAATGAGAAGTGACACTCCTTCTGTTTTGATGGTATGCCCGGTTATGTCAGCCTAGGGATGAATTGAAGCAGAGAGGCTGCTATGATTTGCCTTTTTTGATTTCCCTTATGGTTTCTCTCAATCTGTGCCCTGAGCAGCAAGCAATTCTCTTTAAAAAAAAAGAAAAAAGAAAAAAAAACTTGATTGATATATATCCAGAGAGATAGGTTTTGAGGTTTTTGAATCATAGTTACCTTTGGCTTAAATTAATTTGAAAATGAAAAGCAATGGCAGATATTTATAGAAATGAGAGGGCTGAAGATTTGTTTATGAGAAATACAGTGGAATGTATGACTGTCTTTCTTCTAAACAGTTGCTTTTGTAATGATTATTATGAAACATGTTACTGACATGCTTTAAAAATGTATGTGAACTATTGCTAAGGTGCAAGAAGCTTATGCTGCCAAGTAATGAGGATGTGAATTACTTTTTATTAAAGGCAAGGGGCAAAGGGTTCCAGGTGTGTGTGTGTGTGTGTGTGTGTGTGTGTGTGTGTGTGTGTGTGTGTGTTTCCCCTCCGTTTACTTATTTGAGATGGAAACAGGCAGAGAGTCTTCCTTCCTTTATACTTTAGTAAAGGTTTCTGCTGCTGCCTTGAAAGAGATACTGTTTGTTTTCTTGCTTTACCTTTTGTGAGGTATTGAGACCAATTGTGTCCCATCACTCAATAGGTTGAAGTACAAATGCTAATTTATTGCCAGACTGCAGGTCTGTGATTTGCATTCCAAATCAGGCTGCAGATTCCCATTATAAATTGCTATCCTGTTCCTCATCTAGAATTCTTTCCTTCCTTTTATCAGTCTACTCACTCCCCAATAATGACCTTTAAAACATTCTCTTTCAAGAGATTGCTATTTGAAATCAGCACTTTAGTAGACTAAAATCATAACAATAAATTACACAGACATCAATAGATTCATTTTTCCCCAGTGGTTTTCTCCCTTTCATATCAGAGTCCTGTAGCATTAAGTATAATACTTCCTTAAAACATGTGTCTCTCAGGCTTAAAGGTTTATCTTCCTTTGAAAATCATGCTTCAGTTTCTTTATAAATGTGAAAGATGTGAGGTTATAGGTCCTCTCTTAGCAATAACCTTTTGCAGATAGATCCTGAGATGGTATAATTTCATCTCTTCTTGGCACCTTTAAATCAAATTAACTAGATACATAGTGAGGAGAGAAAAGGAAAACGCATTTTTGCAAGGCATCTGACTGGGTGAGAAGCAACTGCAGCAGCATAAAGAACCGATGGGAATCTGGGCTTTCCCACTCTGGTAGCAAAGGGGGGAATTATGGGTTGGTGGTCTGCTTCATGCTAGGAGGACACCCCTCCATCTGTTCACAGCTCAGCCTGTTTTCAATTTAAAGCCCAGATTTCAATACAAACTTCAATTTCTTTCCCCCATTTTAAATGCAAAGCGAGGCTTATGAATCATAGTGTCTCTGCTCCTGGAATTCAGACCACATTTCCCCCCAAAATTCGCAGGCTGTTTGTTTGAATACCTGCTTACTGTGGTACACAATGGGCAGCTTTGAGAAGAAAAATTGATAATCTTCACGGAAGAGTAATTTGAATGAAATTACACTTGACAGCCAGTCTCCAAGCAAACAAGAGAAGCGAGGGAGCCTTAGCTAAGCTCTAAGGACTTGCCCAAGCCACTGCTGTTGGAGCGTCCCAGGGAGAAAAAAAAAAAAAAAAGACCCACCAGTTTTTTTCAACATCTAATTGAGCTTTTGATTAATTCCGTGTACCAGATCCTACTGAAGAAAGGTAGCCATGGAAGAGAATATGGAAGAGGGACAGACACAAAAAGGTACTGTGCTAAAAAGGGTTTATTTGTAACTAAGTCATTATTTTGCAGTTTCCTTGTTTGCTTTAGACACTTGCCAATAAGGCTAATGAATGCTTCTCTTTGGGAAGGCATTTTTTCCCTCTTCGCCTTTAGTCTTTTCCTCACTTATAGTGATGTCTGGCATGAATGTTGCCATTATTTGCAAATCTTTCAGATACAAATATCTAAATGCAGAATCAAGTACCAGTAAGGAGAGCATTGCGGTATTGTTGTGAACTATACCTTAGACCAGTCTTTGTTAACCTTCATTTATTTCATGTTTTCACGGTTATTGAGCTCCGTCAAGAAATTCGTAGTGTGAGCCACAAACACAATATTTGGAGCAAGTTGCAGCTAAAATCTGATGATGTAACCATTATCGATACCTTTGCATGGCCATCTGATAGAACAAAGACCAAGACCATTTGTTATATTTTGGCTGGTGTGCATTTTTAAACATCATTTTTTTCTTTGTATGGATGCTGTCTAAGTTTTAATATAAAGAGGACACAAGTTAATGGATTTTCAGGGTGTATAGTGGCATTAAGGTGTTCCATTCTATATGGTTGCCTGTAATCAACTCTGGGTAATACATGTTAAGGAAAATATCTGATGCATTTTTAAAGATTGTGTATAGACATCTCTGGCTATATGAATTAAAATGAAATTTTTTTGCAGGTAAAAATTGGCCCCAAAATGGCAATTTCAAATGATTCAAATATCTGTAGAATGATTTTTTTATGTGTCAAGTGGTAGCTTTGGAGGGAATTGGCTTTCACCTCAGCATAAGCCCGGTTTCCTCTCATGCCTGCTCTTACGCTTATGTAATGTCAGAGAAATGCTCTTGTTTTCTTAGAACTAAGACAGTAACACAGGTGATACTGCATAATGGTAATATTTAGCAGTAGTGTTGAAAAAGATTTCGCTGTTGATAAAGTTGATTTTAAATGTATGTAAATGCATTGTTTTTTTAAAACTCTCTTATATAATAAGATAGGTAGTTTAGAAGTAAAGTGTAGTTTTTCACGTTTTCAGATATTCAGGTATGCTGGGTCTCCTGTCAGCACACACACACACACACACACACACACACACACACACACACTGAGGTATATATGGCATACATACACACATAAAATCGTAGATGACTGATATTAAATGTATAAGCGTTTTACATAAACAAGATAATAGATAAGCTCATCTCCAAAATTTAGTCTTCTTAATGATATTCTGTAAGAGAAACACAATAATCTGCGTAGATATGTGATCTATTTTTTAAATTAAAAAACATGTACTGCCTTTGTTATATGCAAAAATAACAGGTGTTCATCAGTGATTTTAAATGGAACATTTTCTTTGGTAATTTCTGTCTTAGCCAAGCTTCTCAGTGGACTACTTTATGAATACGATATCTTATTTTAATGTTTTTTTTTTCTTAATGCATATTTACACTGTGTCTTGACCATTCAATTTGTATAAGGAAAGATAAGGTTATCATTTTACATAGAGAAATGATATTCATTGCACTCAATAAAACCTTAAATTAAATCATGGATTGTGGTAACAGGTTGAAAATGCCTGAACAAGCCTTGGTAGAGACAGCAACAAGAAAAAAATGATGTAATTAGTTGCGTTGTTTTTTTCAGATTACACTGCAAATCTTTCCCCCAAGTGGGTGGGGGCAGTAGTGCTCTGTAGGGGGACATCCTATATCAAGGGCTTCTCATAGATGTGAATAGATAAATCAGAAGCAGTGGTAGAAAACAATATTAAATCAGAAAAAAAAATTGTGTATTGCTCTATAACGGCATAAAGGCGTATAAGTAAAATATCTGTGATTCTGCTTTTCTTCTTAGTTGATAAAAAGAAAACTGAATTCCCTCAATTCCTGATCCTTTTGTTTTTTCTCAAGTATACCTCTTATGCCTTTTCTATATAAATTTGTTGTTTTAAATGTACACGTGACTATAAATGATCTCTCTACATGTGCAAGGGAATGGAATTGATGTGAAAATTCAACAAGATCTAAGTTGGAGGAGGTATTTGACAAGCAGATGAAATCATTAGAAATTTTCCAAGGGTCTAAGTGAACAGCTTTAATGATCCATCTACTCTAAAGGAAAGCAGCACCTTGTGTTAGCTCTCTGTCTGGTGTTACTTAATCTGCATAGAATTTTCAAAAATAATTCAGAGACCATGGAATTCTCTTCCATTTGAAAGATGCTCCGCAGTCACTTCTTAGAATTCTGTTTTTTTTTAATAGTGTATAATGGTATTGTTTGTTAACCTGCCAGTTTGTTCAATGAAATATGAACTGATTGTTTTAAATAGATAAATGATATTCATTAGTCTTAATAAAACCTTCAGTTAAATCACAGATTATGGTAACAGGTTGGATGTGTCCCAGCCAGCCTAAGAAGATGCAGGAACAAGACAAATGACGTAATTAGTTGTGATGTTTTTCCTCAAGCAACTGAAAAATCTTTCTCTTATGGGGGTGGAAGCAGCAGCTAATCTTCCCAGTAGCAAATCAGAACGACTTAAATTTACTTCTGTTTGCTCATATCACCTTCTAAATTCATCCAGAATGTAAACTGGAAGCCAGTGGTTTATTTAAAAAAAAAAAAATATATATATATATATATATATGTATATATATATATATATATATGTACATGTGTGTGTGTGTGTAGTGATGCTTAATGACTTAAAAAAGATCCTCCATAGGAAATATATTTCCCTTTATTATGAGGTAATCCTCCCCACTTAATCTATAAGAGGTTATTGAGAGCAGTTCTCACATCTACCCTGATTTCACTGTATGTGCTCAACCCAGGAAAGAGAATAATTTAAAAGTATGGGTGACTTCACCAGCAATTCTGTTCAATCAGCTCATGCTTTGATGTGAAAATGAAATGAAGGTCATTAATATGTTGCTCTATTTTCTGCAGCTTTCACCAAAGGTGAGTATTTCGTTGTGTTTTAGGAATTCTAGTGTTTTAGAAAACATGTAGTTTTTGAAAAGCATGTTTCTAAGTGAAAGCCAATTACTTTAGCTTGTGTTCAAGAAAGGGAATTATGTTCTAGTAAAATAATGGCAATAATGTTCTAGAAAATACATTCTTAAAAAAAAGGAAACATAAAAATAAGCTGTTTTGAACTTGGCCCTCAGGTATGCACTTAATAAACTTAATATCACTGTCATCGAAAATCAAGATACACGGTGGCCATGGCAACAAATTCTCCAATCACTGTAGAGAGGGTAAAAAAAGTTCATAAAATGATTTTTATGAAGATTTAAAAGATCTAGTAATTTCTCTTCCTGAGTATGGTGATATACACCTGTAATCCCAGTGCTTAAGAGGCTGAAATAGGGGGATCACAGGTTGAAGGCCAACCTCAGTAATTTAGCAAGATCCTATTTCTAAAAAATGAAAAAAAAAAGGTTAGGGATGTAGCTCAGAGGCAAAATGCCCCTGGATTCAATCTCCAGTAACCTTCCCCACCAAAAAAAAAAAAAAAAAAAAATATATATATATATATATATATATATATGTGTGTGTGTGTGTGTGTGTATATATATAAATACTTTTGCTTTCTGTAATTTTAGTTACCTATGACCAAATGCTATCTAAAAAATATTAAATGGAAAATTCCAGAAATAATTTATTTTATTTTTATATTTATTTATTTACTACTGGGGTTTAAACCCAGGGGCATTCTACCTCTAAGCTACACTCTCAGGCCTATTTTATTTTAGTTTTGAAACAGGATCTCACTAAGTCTCAGAGAGCCTGGCTAAATTGCTGAGGCTGGCCTCAAACCTGCAATCCTCCTATGTCAGCCGCCCAAATACTGGAATTACATGGGTGCACCACCACTCATGCTTCTTTGAGTAGCATGAGATAATTTAACACCTGGCATGTGAATGTTTCTTTGCCCAGTGTATCCATGTTGTATATACTACCCCCCCATCATTTACTTAGTAGCTCTCTCTATTAGCAGATTGGCCATCTATTGTGGAGCATTGACTGTCACAGTATCACAGTGTGTGTGTTCAAGTAAGCCTTATTTTTGTGGATAATGGTCCTAAATCATAAGACTAGTTATGTTGGCAATTCTGAAATACTGAAGATAATCTGTAAAGGGCTTTTTTTTTTTTAATGAAAAGGGGAAAATCTTCAACTTAATAAAGAAAAATATGTTGAGATTACTAAGATCTATGAGAAAATGAGTCTTCTGTATATGAAATTGTGAAGAAGAAAAGGAGAAGTTCATGCTAGTTTTGCTGTCACACCTCAAACTGCAAATATTGTGGACATAGTGTGTGATAAGTGTTTAGTGCTTGCCCTTATTCATCTCATGGCATAGGCTTGTTATCATCTCACATCATCAAAAAAGAAAAAAGGTAAGTACAGTATACTAAGATTTTGAGAGAGACCACATTCATATAACTTTTATACTTTCATATATGGCATATTATGATAATTGTTCTCTATTTTATTACTAATTGTTGCCAATCTCTTATTGTGCCTAATTTATAAAATAACTTTTATCATAGGTATGTATGTATGTATGGGAAAACTATAATATATGTGTAAGATTCAGTGCTATGCTTGGTTTTAGACATTCAGTGAGGGTCTTGGTACATATCCCCAGTGGAGAAGGAGGGCTGCTGTGGATATTTATGACTTATAGACATGCAATTGTGTCTTTAACATTTTTCCAAATCCTGGTGGAGAGAGATGTAGGTGATTTAAAGAGTTTAATAACTAGTGAATTAGTCAATACATGTTTAGGTAGTCAGATGAATGGATGACCATTAATTCCTAGATAACTTCAATGAAGGTGTCACTGAATTAGAAGATATTTACAGAGGAAGTCTGATGAATCAACAAGTAGAGGAAGTGATGATCCCAAAAGAGATAACAACCACAGTATCACTCACCATCTTTTTCCATTATAATAAACCAGCAGCATACAGGTCTACATTTTCAAGCTAAATCTGAGCCAACCTGGGATTTCATCTCCAAAGCTGAAGTCTGGTCTCTTCTCTCTTCAATAGCATGGTCCCTTGGTGACCTGCAAGGAGTGAGTGACTCTTAGAAGTAGAACATCAGATTCAATCTAAACAGAGTCCAATTTCTTCATTTCAGTCCCTATCACATGGCCACTGTTTAACTGCCATTATTCATCCTTAGTCAAACGCCACTAACATATGCATCACATCAGCATATCCTTCACTTCTTAAAACTAGCAAGAATATCTATATGCAAGGGCAGTGTACAAGTGTATTCATTATTTTTTTTTACTTTCGATGTCAATGTCTGTCTCAAAATTTTAAATAACATAGTTATATTTGATATGTAAGCTCATAATTTTATATTTACATTATACATGCATATTACTATAAAGGAGTCTATGCATAAAATCATATATATCATTTGTATTGGCTGACTAAAGTATTTTTTTAAATTTTTTGGGTTAACATTATATTTGCCTTGCAAAATGATTTTAGAACCTAAGTTTTCCTTTAAGCAGACATCATCCCTTAAGAAGAGACAACACTATAGTAAGAGAAAGGGAGGCAACTTTGGTTTTATGTTATTGAAGGATATTGGCCAATTTAAGTTGCCCAGTGATCTCAGTACCAGACACTGGCCTAAGAATTTGACATAAATTAACTCATTGACTCTTCACAGTAACCTTAAGTGATACTAATATTGAGGAAACTAAAAATCAAATAGGTTAATTAAAGAGAACAAAGTTTCAGAGGTAAGTAGTAAAACTGGATTCAATATAATTTGAATGAGTCCAGGGTCTGCACTTTTAACCATCCTTTACCCTGCACTAGATATCAGTAATTTGCCGTCAGTCACACTCCCTTGTGACTGCTTCAATCACACACTTCCAGTCACATTTTGTAATTCATGACTCTAATTTTTACCATCAACTCTGGATGTTTTGCTAGATGGGAATGGCCTTCCCAAGGATAGCTAATGCCTAGGCACATCTATTACCTATAGATCATATTTTGACTCTAGGAAAAAAAAAAAAAAAAGAACTGATTTGATTAACTCCTTTCTTGAGAACTAGAAAAAGATAATTCTTGGTATGTCTCTTTACTCTTGGTATATCTCTACATATCTTTATAATAACAAAATTGTTTATCTTCCACCCAATCTGATTTAATTTCTATTCGTTATAATCAAAGAGTCTCTAAATATAACAATATCCAGATATGTTTAGGAGCCTTGTGTAAATAGATTTACAGTTAAGAAATTTTCTGAGTTTAAACTGGTGAGTGGCTGAATAAACTAAATATATAACTAATGTATACTTAAATTTCAATTAGACACTATTCTTGAGCACATCCTTGACTATTTTGAATTGGTTCTCTCGTTGATCTTTTAGTTTTACAATCTACAAAATAATTTTACCCCAGAATCCCTGCCTACCAACCAGTTAAGTATTGGCAGTATAATGGTTTGAGAACTATTGAAAAGATTAAAGACCCAGAAAAGTATCTGCTTTATTAATAGAATTTAGAATCTTTAATATTATGTCATGGAAATGTGTATACTAGTGGCTAGGAAAATAACAAAAACATCAAACAATTCTGAGCAGTTATTAAAAAAACTCACTGGTCTCCTTCTTAGATGTTGTCTACTTGCGAATCTGTGAAAAGGGAACTGGATTTGTCCATCTAGTGGACAAATTTCATCTCAACAAAGATTGTCATGAATCATCTCTTCAGCTTCCACCTCAAACCTTGGATTTCAAGGCTAGAAAAACCATAGGAATTCACGTTTTACAAAGCATATAAGAAATAAGAAACTATGTCCTATGATTAGACAGTTGTGCTTTTACCAGCATTTAATGCACTTAATCTGGAGTGTTCTTCTGGGTCCAAGAAATTACTTTTACCCTTTGCTATTATTGAATGTACTTCTAAGACACCTACTAGTGGTACAATTAGGTATATATTTAATTTAACAGATATTCCCCAAACTTCTGCATTGCTTTATCTATTATGGCTGCTTTGGCTTAGATATAATGATTTTTAAAATTTATCATTTTATTACAGCAGTTTATAATTATGTTTTTTACATCCATGATACTACTAATCTCAATAACATGTTCCCACATCATGTTAGGAAAAGAATGTGTGTAGATTTTTTATCATATCATTAAAATGAGTGTATACTCACATTTTTAACATGGAGGTGATTGATATAGTTACTTCATTAACTACTTCAATGGAAATTTTAGCTTAAATATTTAAGGATACTAAATAAGAAGTACAGTGTGGTAGGATGAGATATTAATAGTGTGATTGGAGTGATAATTCTTAGAAATTAACTGCTTTCTAATTAGTCAAAGGACAAAGGCTCATGAGTGATTCATAGGATAAAGGAGATAACTTCTAGTATGTCAATTTTGGATCCTTCTTCCTTCCAAACACCTTTATCCTCATCCAAAATGCTTCACAATATTTTTTAATACATAGAAGGCAGACTACCTGCTTATTTCCAAAAATCATTTCGGAGATCATTCACCCTAACAGGTGGTACTACAATGGATTGCTACACTATGAAAATAATTCTTATTTTTCCTTGTGCTCTCTATTCAAATTGTGACCATGGCCTTGAATATTCTTAATCAGAAGTTAAGAATACTTTTTTTCTTTGTTCTGTGGAAAAACAGAAACCTGAAGATGACTGATGTGTTTCTCGCAAACTGTGAGTGGGAAATTTAATTTTACAGATGAAAATCAGTCACTTATTGGAGTCTGTTTAAAGAATTCACTCAGGATTTGAGTTATAATATGAGCAACTCTGAGATCAGGGGGAAAAGGAAGGATGACTGTTTTTAAATAATGTGTGTTCATAAAGTATTAAGATATATCAGCATGGTGGAACTTTAAATACTGTTATAACCAGATTCATTTCCAAAAGAAAGAAACATTTGGGTACATCGTTCAGATTGCTTAATATTTTTGGACTTATATTTCCATCATGTAAGAGCTTTTAGTACACCTACCTTCATACAAAAGAAAACTATCCCTCCAGATGATGCTAGGAACATAAACCATGTTGCTTATACTGCTCCTTACTATGGAATATACATGCTTTTTCTTGGTCCTTAAGTAAAAGTAAGATAATTAAAAATCTTTGCTAATTATAATTTCTTCCTGATTTATGATATAATTTTCAATGTTTGGCAAATATTTTATACTTTTAGGAATGCAATTATTTTCCCCATTGAAAGTACTCTTTGAATTTTGAATTGGCTATTTTTTTTCTTAATAAAAATGATATAGAAGAAAAACTTTACAACTGGATGTATTCTTTTATTTTCCTTTGATAGAAAATAGTTTTAGAAAATAATTCAAATAAATAGTATCTCTCTTTCCCCCAAAATTTAGTCTTTTTTTCTTTTTTAACTTTTGATATACTTCTACACATTTTTTTCTGTTGGTAGAAATCTATTTTCATTTTAATAGTCTTATACCCCATCAGTTTTGCAATTCAGTTTGGCAATTGAACATCAAAACATAACTAAATACCTTTCTTTACATTATTTATTTTTCAAGGAAAAATAGAAATCATAATATCTAATATTTTAAAAACTAGCACTAGGGATTGAACCCAGGGGCATTCTACCTCTGAGCTACACCCCCAGCCCTATTTTTTATTCTTATTTGGAAACAAGGTCTCTCTAAGTTGTGGAGAGCCTCATTAAGTAGCTGATGCTGGTCACGAACCCAGATCCTCCTGTCTCAGCCTCCCAAGTATTGGGATTACAAGCGTGCACCACCACGCCCGGCTTATTTTAAACATTCCACATGCAGTTTTATGTCAATATGTATCTCAACATTAGTCAATAAATATTAATTACAGCTTTCTTTTTATTATCAAATATTCTTCAACTTTATGGATACATTATTTAATCAGTGGTTATTTAGTTCAAATCTTAGTATACAGGGAACTAAGAGAAAGTCTCATACAAATATCTGGAGGAAAAAAAGAATTATAACAATGGATGAAATAGTCTTCCATTTTAGTTCTGAGAAAGACTGGGAAGCAAGCTGAAAGGAGAAAAAGTCAAATGATTTTCCTATTTTTCTAGTTAGACAATTGCTTTTCCCATAAACATTGCATTCAGATTCAAAATTTTGGAAGTGGAGACAAAAAAATTTCTTTTCAGTTATAGCAAACAATTGTATTTATTTTTATTAAAACTCTTTTAAATATTTTTAACTAAATTATTTTTTTTAAATATTGAACATTGTTTGGACACTAGGACTTTTAGATATGACACTGGTTTGTTCAATTAAAAACAAACTCATCCTTTGAAAAACTCTATCTTAAATAGTGCCTATATTCTACCAAATTCATATTTATTGAATGTTCTATTACACTTCAGAGATTTTATCTTGTTTTTTCCAACAATTTTTAAAACAACTCAAGGTGTTACAACAAAAACAATGATTTTGAACACTACACAGTATAATAGAACCTAAAATGTTTTATGTCTCTGCTCCATGGCCCACAATAGAAAGTTTTAATTAATTCATACGATCTAGAATTCAGAAACCATGCACTCAGATTTTCTCCATGAATTTGAACATGTAGAAACGCCCACATTTTTATACTTTATTGGTGCACTGTAAGTATATGGTGTAGTGAGATTCAGAATGATATAGTCAGGCATGGTAGCGCACACCTGTAATCTCTATACTTGGGAGCTGAGACAGGAGAATCTCATTTTTGAGGATAGGCTCAGCAAGTAGTGAGACTTCCATGAACCTAATGAGACTCTGTTTCAAAATAAAACTAAAAAATAGGGCTGAGGAGCAGGGCGTGGTGGCACACACTTGTAATCCCAGCATTTGGGAGGTTGAGATTGGAGGATCCGGGTTCAGCTGCTTAGTGAGGCCCTCCACAACTTAGTGAGACCCTGTTTCAAAATAAAGAATAAAAAATTAGGGCTAGGGCTGTAGCTCTGAGGTAGAATGCCCCTGGGTTCCATCCCTAGTACCGCAAATAAATAAATAAATAAATAAAAATAAAAATCAGGCTGAAGGTATAGGTTGGAGGTAGAACGCCCCTGAGTTCAATCCCCAGTACCACCAAAACAAACAAAGTAAAACAAAACAAAAATGATACATTCATACATGCACACATCACTTGATTTATTTCCCACTGCATTCTACTCCACTCCTCCCTCCCTGTATAGCTTAGTGAGCTTGGTAGTGAGATGTTCATATGTGGACAGAGCATTATTTGAACTACTCCCTTCCTCAAGTCTCCTTTTTCCCCTTCTCACCTCCTCCCTCCCTCAACCCTCTTCCACTCTTCTAACTGGTCTCTCCATTGACAAAAGTCCCTTTTGTTTTCCATTTTTTCTCTAGCTTCTACATATGAGAGAAAACATAGGACCCTTGACTTTCTGGGACTGGAGGATCTCAGCATAATATTCTCTAGTTCCACCTATTTTCCTGTAAATGACATAAATTTGTTCTTTAATGGAAAATCCAGCAAATTTTTAAATTCATTGTCACAACATGTAGCCAATTAACTTAGCATTTCTCAGAACATATGCCTTGGCTCTTTTTGTCAACTGTGACTCGCTCTCTATATAACTTGATTTGTATTATTCAATCTTGGTGTTCGCAAAACCTGCATTGTGAGAACTCTTTGCCAATTTTATTATCTTTGAGTTTTGGTAAGGTTAATTTGAGTGTTAGATGTAATAGTAAATAGGTGAAAATACCTATAATAATTACTGAACCTAGTAAGAGATTAGTAAATGCAGATTCCATAACTAGGGCTTCTTTCCTTCTATCACAATACAGTGTGACCTTATAAAAAGCAACTAAGCAACTTAACTTCCCTTGAGGCAGAGTCAGAATTGAGAATGCTAAAGGACTGATGACTTTTTCAAGTTGTCTTAATGGTTAATTATATTCTAAATTCTTGTTAACATTTAATATAGGGCATTTCTTCTTGTTCATCTTTTTATGTATATGTTATGCTCCGTCTCCCTTTTCGAAGTACTGATCTCATAAGGGTAAGAATTTTGTCTTTTGTTCATGAACCCAACTTACAAGCTGAATACAGTCCTGCTCATGTTTGATGATAATAATGAAGATTTAGAGAAGAAAGAGAAGGAAGAGGATGAGGGGAAAGAAATAGGAGAAGATGAAGAGGAAGAAAATGAGTTCAGCCATGCAGAAAAAAAGGAATATCGAAACACTTTTCAGTCTAAATAGAGAGATCTTACAAAGCAGCTAATACTGGCTTGGAGGAATGCAGCCATGACTCTATGTCATTAGATTTGAATTTTAAATATCCTTTTATTCTTTGACCTGAAGTATATTCTGTAGTTTGATAGCATCTTTTATAAGAATGAATAGATTTTCTTTTTTTTAACTATTAAAGAGCCCACATATTCTAAACATTATTATTCTATCACTTAAATGGGGTTCATTGAGCTGTCAAGTTCAGCAGATGCTTACTGAAATTGGAAAGTTTTATCTTCTAACATTTAATAAGATACTGGTAAAGAAAATGTAACATAGTAATTTGTATATTTGCTGACATTAGACTTATTTTGTTCACTAGTGTTAATCAAAAAAAAAAACAAGATGGCAGAAAAATAGGTTTAAAATTAACAAGTACAATTTAATAAGGTAAGACATTTAATAGCTTCTCTAGTGTGTTAACTTCCAAGATGATGAACTCAAAGAATAACATGTCAGTAGTAGGAAATTTTCTTTTATCTTCTTTTATGCTTTATTAATTTTTTATATTTTATTATTACATAGTCTTACATAAGTGCCTCAAACTTTTTATGTGAACAAGGTACAGCCTGAAAATGGAGCCTTTAAGCTCAAGTCAATGCTGTGTGAGGTATATTTTGTCATGACATGACTCTTCATCTTCTCCTCCCTACAAATCTGATTTATAATTTTTTGATGCACTAATCATGAATTTATGCTCTGAGAACTTGTGATACCATTATTTAGTGAAATTGAGAATAATATTCTTGAAGAGCCAAAGTAATTTCATATTTTATGTATCAGTGAGAGAGTTGGGACAAAATGTATAATCTTGGAAAAAAGAAAAAGGTTCATTTATTTATGTAAAAATTATTTTATATAGTGGTAATAGGAGCTATTAATGTATGGCATATTGACTCTTAGGTTTGGTAGTGTCAGCTGCATTTCAAGTGAGACTATTATTTTAGACAAATATTAAAAACATTTTATCCATTGTTCCTGGTTAATTAAGAATAGAATTTGCATTATATTAATAGTTATATCATCAATGCAATATTTGGTCTTAACTCTGCTACTCTATTCCAACTGTGCAGGGATACAAAAACAACATCAGTACCACTTAATGGTGCTGAAGTCTTTGCAGGATTTTCCATGCATGTGTACCACAAGAATTGAATAGTTTTTAAAAGATTAAAACTATATAATGCATTTACTCATCCAATTTTCTCTATTTAAAAATGATCATGTCCAGTAGTCACTCTTTTCCTTCTGTATCACTCTTTTCCTTCTGTATTAGCTTCCTGGCACATCCTCCCCTATTGACTGACAAAGGTATTTTCCTCCAGCATTCAGATATAAACAAAGTTATTTTTAGTGTGTTCTGAGTGACCTGTGATTTCTTAGACTATGTCATAGATATGCTAGGCTGAGCCATGTTATATTGCTAATATTAGATAATTGTGATATACAACATGGCTACTCGATATTATCTATAATCTGTGTCCTATATTTATGGAAATGTTAATGTGCTCATTATTTCTATGTAAAAAAACCAGAAAAATATTTTATGATATGACATAACTGAGATTTGCATGTTATATTTATCTAGAATGTAGTAAGATTACCAAACATTCTCCAAATTATTTGTGAGGCCATTAATTTAATGCTTTATGTTCTCTGGTAGCAAGTTGGCAAAATGGAGATTTTAATATTTGTTATATTCCTATATCATGAAGAAGCTAACATTTCCCTTATAGTTTTCTTGAGTTCAATGCTTAAGAGGCTTGTTAAACATAGTGTTGAGTAAGTGTTTATGACTTATTCTGCCTTTCTTAGGATAAATAGAATACCATCTGATTTAGAGAGTGGAAAAAATCTTCTTTGTTTTTCCTTGGATAGAATAACACCCCAGACATCATTTCCCATATATGTGGCATGACTCAACAGAATTTCATCTTTGGCAAACTAAGAATGTCATGAGTGGTTCTCTTGTAGACTATGATGTTTACAGGACTGTTTCTGTTTCTTGAGGGATAATTAATTACATACCATTTCAGTATTGGATATACCTCAGGCATTAGCTTGCTCATTATTACCTCTGTGGTTTTATTGTTCAAGAAATAGAAGCTTTCACGGAGGGAGTTTTATTATCTGTGTTTTAGAGATATGAGGAAGAAACAATTTAGGTTTCAAATCAGACAATAATGGTAGATAGCACTGGAGAGTAATTGGAAGTCCTTTACTTTATGTAGATGCAAAATTTTAACTGTAGATTTGTAGAAAATATGGAAATGGGTGGGAAAGAATTTGATGCACCTGCTATTGCTATAGGAGTCATTATAGTGTTTCAGACCAGTTTGGTTCCAGAGGTTAGAGAATCCCTTCTTTGACTTAACTTCAATATAGTGAAATTAAAATGGTGCTCACATTATCTAAATAGACTCGCATATATGCAGTTAGCATACACTGATTAAGTAAAGAAATCTATTTAATCCAGGTTTCAGCATATACTATATCCTTTCACTTTTGTTATATTTTATAAGTATTATTTTTAGTAATTTATGCTTCCATTTCATAAGATCTCAAAACAGAATGTTCTTTAGTCTATGTGACAATACTTAGCAATCTTTCACAGAATACAGTTATTGGAAACATTTATTTACTTCTTGACCACTTAGAAAGCTATATACTCTAGATCAAAATTTATACTCTCAGAGTCATATTGAGAAAAAAAAATTAAAGTTTTCTTTAAAATTTATTATTCAAAATCTTTTTGTTCTGAAACCATGAAAAGTTCAATGAAAAAACCCTGAATGTATATTGGAAACATATCCTTATCAAAAGGATTGCATTATTCCCTTTGACCAAGGGATTTTTGCTTTTGGGAATACATTCCATTTTATTTCTGGAGAGATGAACAGTAGTCTCTTGGAAGCATGTATCTCAGTCCTTTCCCTAACTTCAATATTTTAGTTTTTACTTTCTTATATAAAAACATCAATACTAGCTATGTATCTTATGTGCTTTTATTTTCTTGCACTAATATCAGTCTCAAATGCTTATGAGTTTCCAAAATTGTTCTTCAGTTGCTCTTAGATTTCTTGAAATTTTGAACCATTCCTAGGATGAGAGGAGACCATGGAGGACTCTCTGCTCAGAATGTTTGTTGTTTTGGAAGAGGTCATTAAATGCTACTGTCCCGAAATGACAGTGGTTTAGTGTCATATTTAGAGAGGGTTGATGCCTTTAAGAGACTAGTAAGGAGAATTGGCTGGAGCTCCCTAGGACAGCTAAGCAAAGAGAGTACTGTGGAGTGATGCCAAAGATATCCAGGGGCAGGGAAATGAGACTGGAAGAAATGTTTAAACGGCATGATTGGGAAAAAATAATGTTGTTTCTTATTTTTCAACTTGAAAAAAAAATTTTAAAAGGAGAAATTAGTCTTCTATATTTAATCACTACATATCAGGCCACTGAAATCTTTGAACTCCTTGCTTATAACTAGCCTCTGGCAAGGATTTCCAATTGCCTTCCTTTTGCTTTCATGTGAAATACAGCTGAGGACATGCCAGACAAAAACTGAATACTTCTTTTGTGCAATGTAAAAAATGCATTTTATATTTCCCTTGGTAAAATTGCTTTCCTGAGGAAATCCACTGTATTCTAAGGCGAAAATGGACCACAAATGAAAAAAAAAAAAAAAAAAAAAAAAAAAACTCTACATTTTAACTGTGTGCTATATTTGCTCTGAAAAAAAAAATTAAATTAAAAATATTCTCTCTCTCTCTCTCTCTCTCTCTCTCTCTCTCTCTCTCTCTCTATATATATATATATATATATATATATATATATATATATATGGGAAGGGTTGCAAAATTTAGAACCTACCTGTCTTGTATCTTGTGATTTTCCTCTTAACTTTTGAAAGTTAATTTAAATAATTTATAAGAGAAGAATGATTGTTAACATTGCAAGGAAGTCTTGTGTTTGTGACTTTGAGATTTGTTTATTTTTTTGTAAAATCCAGGTGTGTAGCAGCACCATAATCTAATGGAATCATTTTGAAACTTTAGTTTGCTTTTGCACTATCTATTTTGGGGTGTGTTAGAACATAGATTGTTCCCTCTCTCTTTCACTCATCTTGAGTTTATGATTCAGTAAGTATGGATTTCTGAGATGTGATTCTGTATTTGCTATTGCCACAAGTTAACATTCCTGGAAAAAATTCTGCTATTTGTAACTTATATAGTTGAAATCCTAAAATTTGAGAATACATAGTCAGAGATGAAAATCTTTTAAAATAAGTTTTTTTCTTTTACCAAGTGCTAGAAATTGGACCCAAGGACATGCTACCTCAGAAGTATACCCACAGCCCCTTTTATTTTTAAATTTTGAAACAGGGTCTCATTAACTTACTAAGAGCCTCACTAAATTTCTCAGGCTGGCCTCAAAACTGCAATCCTCCTGTCTTAGACTCCCAAGAACTGGGATTACAGGTGTGTGCCATCATGCCTGAGTAAAAATAAGACTGGTAAGGGTGTTCTGAACAGTATATTAAAAAAATGCTTTGAAAATTAAAAGTATGTTGAAACCTACAATCTTGCATATAAATTTTCAGTGACTTCAAAAATGTTGTGGACTTTGCAATAATATATAAACTTCAATTTTAATTATTCAATAGATTATAGAAGAAAATTAGAATTATGGTGGGATGAGAGGAAAATGGTTAAGATAGAACACCTGAAATTATAGAACGTGTTAATGTATGTAGCAATAAGTGGTCATATTATAAGTTACATGGAAGCTGAATTGTTTTGAGGAATATAAATATTGATACCACTTCACACATGTGAATGTCATGAACTCTTTTGGTTTTAATACTATGGTGAATCTTACCAGCTAGTTAACAAACATTAATAAAGACGTTTTATATTAGAACTTGGAAAAGATGCAATGAGGACAAATACTAAACATAGTTGATATAGTTGGATATTAATATGATGATTGAATAACATCACATAGCACCTTTTATTCACAAATAAAATGAAAGTAAAATATATAACTACTGGACTCTAATTATTATGTGTTATTTTACATTTGGTTTCTTGTATTATCTTGTTAAAATGCAAGTATGTTATCTACAAGAAATAAAATAGCAGTTTTTCAGACATTGCTATGTGACATGATATCAAATAGCTAATTAGTCTAGAAAGAATTGAGAATTCAGTATGAAAAATGAGGAACAGCATAGGATCAAAACATATAACACAGTCCAGGGCTTAATTATAATTCTTAATTTTAATTTTTAAAATTATCCTCTTGGATCACAAGTTTCAAAGTATGTTGTATATACTCACAGGACTAAATACCTATGAGAACTTGTTATACCATTAGTTCCAAAACAAACAAGCCAACAGCTTGCATCAAGGAAGAAGCTGTGTACTACCTCCTAGGAATTATACCTCAGAATCCCCAGAAGTAAATACCACTCCTAAATTATCATCTGTATGTGATAAAACTAAAGTATTGCTAATACAATAGAAGAGCACAGAAATAACTAAAATCATTCAAACATGAATTTGAATCCTACCTCTGTAATTTACTGGCCATGTTTTGGGCAGATGACTTCCAACCAAGAAAATTTCTTCATCTATAACATAAGAAAAATAACACCTGTAAATTTTTTTTTTTTTTTTTTTTTTTGCAGTACTGGGGATTGAACTCAGGGACATTCTACTCAGAGCTATACCCCCAGCCCTATTTTTTATTCTTTATTTTGAAACAGGGGGTGGAGTGCCTCACTAGGTAGCTGAGGCTGGCCGCAAACCTGGATCATCCTGTCTCAGTCTCCCAAATGCTGAGATTACAAGCGTGTGCCACCATGCCTGGCCACCTGTAAATTGAAGTTGCACTAGAGAAAATTCTCTAGTACCATTTTCCACTCTTGTAATTCACACAGCATAGAGATACTTATGCTCTGAGCAAGCCATGCCCTCACTCGATGTGTAGCTATCCATTTTTAAATGAGATAATACTCATAAGTCACCAAAGGCTCTTTTCGATAAGTTGAAGATGATTAAAATAGATTTTATTAATTTTTTTAGATTATATTATTTTATTCATTCATTGAATTATGTTCACGTTACAAATCATCTCATATCTACTGCAAATTTCTGTTATTGTACATAACACATATAGCTCTTAGTGGTAAATAAGACAAGTAGGTAGTTATTACAGAATGACTATATACCAGCCACTCTTCTAGGTGTCTGAAACAGATTCAACAATAGGACATTTGATGTGGAGGCAGAGGTAGATTACAACTAAATGATTGTACATACATCTCTAAGCACGTAGATATATAAGAAAATATCAGTGATGGTTGAGGAAAACAGAGTGACATGTTAGAAAGTGGCAGGATTGCAGTCATACTTCTGACATGGCCACAGTACCTTCTGAAGGCTCAACTGGAGTGGGAAAGGAAGTCTTTGTGATAACTTGTTGGTAGGCCAGCTTTCTCACCACACGAACCTTCTCAATGTGCTGCTTAACATGGTGGCTGGCTTCTCCAGACCAACAGATCTCAGAGAGCTTGAGAGAGAGACAGAGTGCAAGATGGAACTCCTGTGCTTTTGTAATGTAATCGTGGAAGCAATATTCCATCACTTCTGATTTATTTACTTACTTACTTACTTACTTACTTACTTAGTTATTTATACAAACAAGTCAATAAATGCAGCCCTTATTCAAGTGGAAGAGATTTTCGAAGAGCATGAATACTACTAGGCAGACATTACTGAGTGTCATCTAAGAGGCTGCCTACCACAGATATCCATCCATATGTACCTGAAAAACTACATGTCCAAAATGAAATTTTTCATTTAACTGCTGGATCTACTTTGCATCCTTTGTTCTTGACTTCCATCACTTCTGTCAGCATTAATATGTCTCACCCCAAGCTAGAATCCTAAGGGTCATTATTAATGCCTTCCATGCTTTCATCCATGTGTAATTGGTCATCAAATGCTTTTAACTCAGACATGTCTCCTAATTATGGCTTCTCATCGTCATCCATCCAGTTAAGACCCTTCATTAACTCTTGCCTTGAGCCATTGTCTCCGCTGTGCATCTCTCCATCCAATCACACGTCACTTAGACATTTTTTTTTCCCCATCGAGTTAAATATATTCATGAATTCTGTTGCTTAAAGGCTTACATTGTTTTCACGATTGTAAGATTGTATCTATTCTCTAAATTTTTGGCATATCAGTCCCTCAACAGTGGTCTAGAGCAAATTCGCTAGTGCCATTTCTCAATCTTGTAATTCACACAGCATAGAGATACTTATGCTCTCAGCAAATTATGCCCTCAATTGATGTGTAGCAGCCCATTCTTATTTCTGTATCCTCTTTCTTACCTGCCAATGACATTTGTCATTTCAAGCCAGGACTCCACCAGGGTCTCATCAGGGAATCTTTCCAAGACTCCCATATTCATCCTAATCCATGAGATTCTCTGGCTTCCAGTACAGTATCAGTTTTGTTTACTCTTTTTCTTTATAGACTGTCCTTTTAGAACACATTTCAAGAATTATTAATTTTGAACTAAAAGCTCTGAACACAATAGAATTGACGTTTCTTATTAAGTGAATAAATGATTCCTCATCCAAGTTATTGTGTGGAATTTCAACATATCTTACCGAGGAAAATATTTGAACTATAGATGTTACAAAGATGCACTATGAGCAAGGTAAATGTTTGATTTTGGTCTTTGTTAGGGAATTGACTATGTGAATCTAATAAAAAATTATAATAATACTTAACACTGTTAAGATAACCCTTTGCTGGGCCCTCTTTTAAGTGTTTTACATGTATTAATTTATGTAATACTTAGCAACAACTCTATTAGTAAGACAACTCTATGATTCTTCTTTTACAGATGATGAAAATAAGGAGCAGAGTTTTTTCTTTTTCTTTTTCTTTTCTTTTTTTTTTTTGTGGTACTGGGGATTGAACTCAGAGGCATTCTATCTTTGAGTTATACCCCCAGCCCTATTTTTTAGTCTTTATTTTGAAACCGGGTCTCACTAAGCTGCAAAAGGCCTCACCAAGCTGCAGAAGGCCTCACCAGGTAGCTGAGGCTGGCCACAAACCCGGATCCTCTGGTCTCAGCCTCCCGAATGCTGGGATTACAAGCATGCGCCACCACGTCTGGCTGAGGAGCAGAGGTTTTTAATAATTTTCCTAAGGTCACTCAGGTAGTAAGTGGTGAAATTGGGTCTTAGACCATGGCAATCTTGCTCCAAAAAGAAAGTAGTTTCTAAGCCGGGTGCGGTGGCCTATGCTTGTAATCCCAGCATTCGGGAGACTGAGACCGATGATCCGGGTTCGTGGCCAGCCTCAGCTACCTAGTGAGGCACTCCGCAACTTAGTGAGACCCTGTTTCAAAATAAAGAATAAAAAATAGGGCTAGAAGTATAGCTCGGAGGTAGAATGCCCCTGAGTTCAATCCTCAGTACCGCAAAAAAAAAAAAAAAAAAGAAAGTAGCTTCTAGAGACATAACGAAATCAAGACAACATAAATTGAATAAGGTTAAAAATAAAACAAACTAAAACACAAATAAACAATTGTGATAAGTGGATGATGAAACTTATGAAGCAAAGAGGATAAGAATCTATACTATCATAAAAAATGATTTTCAAATCTCCCCCATAAATGCCAGGATATTAGAACATTGAGAGGATTTTAGCAACTTAGAAGAGGTTAAGGAAGAAAAAAAAAATAGCACCACCATAAAAAATGAGAAAATGCATTTCTGAAAGTCTTCAAGGCATTAGGTGATCTGAGTAAAATATATAAGTAGTTTCTAATGTGCAGATGAATTCATGAATACATTACAAAACCTTAAAGCACATTGTAATATTGCCAAGTAGGAAAGATAGGCAATCAGGATATCTCTTGCAACAGTGTCCTCGGTATCTTGGAAAAAGAATATTTATATTGTGTGAAATCATCGAACATGTCTCAGAATGACTATTATTAGTTTTTTGGGAGAATTCTACCAAAAACACATGAGATGGTCGACAATAATGGGCTTGTCTTTATTAGTTAGAGAATATATCAACATAGTAATTAGATAAAATATAAAGTTAAATTGAAAGCATATTTAAAAGCTCACAGAAGTACTATTTTAAGTACACATACTACATTATTTTATAATTGCTTCTTATATTATTTATTATGTGTTTGAAATGATTTATAATATCCAAATTAAAAATATAGACATCCATACAATAAAGTTAGAATACAGCATATACTTTTTGTCTTTTGTTTAAATTTTCCTCATAAAATAGGTAAGTAAATTTTTATCATATTTCAAAGAATTTTAAGTTAAATTATAAGGTAAGAAGTCTTATATGATATTTTAAAAATAAATTAAGCTAACTGGAATTTAATGTACCAAATTTCATTAATATTAATTAACTATAATTATTAATTCTAAGTAAACTTAGTTGCTATTTAAAAAGTAATGTTATTTGCAATTTCATATAGTATAGCTATAAGAGAGAAAGGGTATATTTTCCAAGTTCATTAAAAGTGTATTACTCGACCAGAAAGACCATTTAAGATTGGATCTTCTTTTTGGATATTTTTTCTTTAATTATCCTTAGTCTTTTTTTAAAAACAAAAAAATTTAAATGTATTTGAAAGAGTGGATACCATATATCCAATATAAAATTCCAGAGTAAAGCAAAAATTGGTATAGCTCATACTCTATGTTAATGTATTCCACAAATTTGACTTAGTTTTTCATTGACGTGACAGTTGTAATTCAACGCATAACCACAAGAATAAATGCTAGATTTTACTATCAGTAAACATGGATTGAATGTACACATATGAGCTTAAAATTCTGAATGGAAATTAAACAGACTGAAATCCTTTTTATATTGAGATCAAATTATTCATCAATCAGTTCTTATACTGCAAGAAAAATGAATACAGTTGTTTGTTTATGGCATTATCACCTGTCTTAATAAATTCTTTAGTTTTTAATGCCTATTTTACTGATGGTTATCTAGGTTGTGAAGACTCAGTTATGTGATGAATACCAAAACATGACCACAGGCTATGGTATCAAGACACCAATTTGATTAAAAATTGGGCTCCCCATAAATATGTTAATACATAGAAATGTTTCTGGGAATATGGGAGACATATTCATGGAAAAAGTAAAAATGACAAAAATTTTAAAAATAATGTGCTGTTGAAGAAGTGTGTGTGTATGTTTTCATGAGCACATCCTTGTGTGCAAATAACTGAATAAAATATGAATATTCCTGTTTTGTTCTAAATATTTCTTCTGAGTGTCTTAGGATACTGCTTCCATTTAATATAATTGTTCTATGAGTAATATCTGCTTATTACAAAAGAGAAACGAATCTATTTTTTTCTGATACATAGATTAAGATGATGATTGTAGTCAAATTCTGAGTATAATTTTAAACATGTAAATTTAGTCTCTTACAAATTGGTCTTCCCTTATACATAAGAACATTTATAATGGCATATTCAAGAGTCTTTAAAAATTCATGTGTAATAGTGAAGCAAGCTCCACACTCTGTGACTGCCACTAGTTGGCTGAGAAGCATATGGCAAGTCACTTAACCTCCATGACCTTAATTTTCCTATTTGCAATGCTAAGGTGATGCATTGGAGTTCCATATCTATTCTTCCATTTAATTTTATTCCCAATATTTTCAATAATAATGCATGAATGTTATTACATTCTTGTCAAGTTACTAGAACTAAAATATCTTTTTCTATCCTCATATTTTATTTATCTCTACTTTTAAATAAAGTAAGCATACCTGTCATCTGATGTTATTTATGAAATAAACATCAGAACATCAATTTTCTGTTACCTAATAGAGCCTACAAATAGAATGATTATGTTAAAAGTGGAATCTTGATTTCAAAACACATAGGAGAAAGATTTGCCAGAAAATAAAATCGTTCATCTCTTACACATATTCTCTCTCCCTCTCCCTTTTCTTCCCCCCAACACACTCCACCAAAAACTGATAATATTCATTAATATAATAAAGATGTCCAAGTGAAGGCAAAACATTTTATACTATATATCTAATGAATTAGTTTCAGTATTTCTTTCAGTTCAATGCTGGCATTTACATTAGCCTTTTTTCTTCCTATAAGAAGAAACAACATATTTTATATTTAATGGATAGGTGATTTTATCCTGTTGTGAAGTCCTACAACCTATAGCATTGTTATATTTGCTTTTGAAATAGATTTTTTCTTAAGTAATAGCTAGTGGGATTATATAATATAATCTATGCCTTCAGAAATTTTATCTCATAATATGAAATTGAAATAATTTTGAAATTCATTGATTTCCAATTTGGAGTATGTACTATCCATAAAACATATATGTTCCCAGTGACATTTGATTTTGTAGTGAAGGAGAAGTTAAATTATATGGACTTCAGTCATTTTTGATAAAAAATAAGCTCATATATACAATAACCAAGGCATTCTGACTATTTAAAAAATTAGTGGTGGTCTTATTACAAGAATCTCAAGAAATGTTCAGTCTCAAGAAATCTCATTAATGTCTTAGTCCCTTTATTTTGCTGCTGAATTTGTTGACAGATAGTAATTGGGTCACTGTATTGAAATGCCCCATGTAAGCTCAGAATTCTCTGTGGTGGTTGGCATGACAACCATAGTGGTCGATTAAACATGCTCAGAAATTGGGAACCCGGGCTTCTCAGAAGCTGTTAACTAGATAGTGAATAGAAAACCGTCTAGATAATGGCAAATTGGGCAGAATTTTTTTTTTTTTTTTTTTGCCTTGAAAGTGCTATTATATAATTATTTATGGAGCATGAATACGATATATTTATATGTATAAAAGCCAGATACTCAAAAATGTACTTGGATAATCACAAAACATAGCTTTGTATTTGTGTGAAATTTAAGAAAAGGTTGAAATTGCCTTACATACAATATTAAATACTCTATTAGAGAGAATGCTAATATTATGCAGAACAAATAAAATTGCTATTAATGGTAATTTCTATTTAGCCCCTTCCCTTTATAACCCATTCTGTGAAGTGCATGGCAGATGAAATCTGCAGATGGCATAAGGAGGCATATTGGCAGACAGGCACTGCCTTTGCTGGCCAGTATTGCCATAGCCAGATTTAGGGACTAGGAAGATGGTGAAAGGTCAGATCATTAAAGAGAGAAAGAGAGAGTTGGATCAAGATTCATGTTATGACTCCCTGAAAATTTTTTCTTCCATATTTTAAATCCATTCCTTTGGTTCATATATAGTATTAACATCAATATAAAATTTTGGAGGTGATAAATAAGTTATTATATGGGGACTCAATTTTTTTTTCTTTCTCTTATTCACTTTCTTTGTTTTCCAACGCCTTAGACAGCAGTCAGGGTAGGAGGAGAAGAATCGACTGTTCGGCAAGTGTTATTTTTTAAACTAATTGCTTTTATCTGGCTAATAAAATAATAAGGACAAGATATATAGATAAGAGATTTATTGTTTTTGCCATCCATTTAGATGCCAAGAAAATCAATATATGAGGTAAATAAAAATGGCATCTTTAATTTTATTATTTTATTGATTATTATATTAATAACCAAATACAGGTATTTTGATTAAAAGAGAATATGAATATCAAGTATACAAATTAATACTTTTAAATAGATCATCTCTATTCCAAAAACCTATTGTTGAAATAAATTTTAAAAAATCAGTATCCATTGTAACATTTCTGAGAAGGATAGATTTTATAGATCACCTTTTTTCTACAAAAGAAAATTAACTGTGTCAAGCTAAAAACTAATTAATGATAGAACTAGGCTTAAAACCCTGGGGGGGGTCTTATCAAATGCAAACTCTTTCTAAAGTACCAGGATTAAGGGCCTTCAACTCCCACTGCCTTGTCCAATGCAGTCAAAACATGAAAATCCTGATTCCATGAAATATTCATTTAGTATAAATAAAACAAGACTGTTAATAAGATTAGTTTTATTTTTATATTCTTTTTATTTTCTTCATCATAGTTCCTTATCTAGAGCTATGGCTCTAATTTGTTTCTGCATTCACTAGTTTTTATTTGTGTTTAATTTTGAGATAACCAGAGTAATTTTTTTTTATTATATTTAAATATTAGGTTTGGCAGCAAGAATTTTGGTAGAGGGGTTAAATATTTACCTATCATCCTTGTATTTAAAATTCAACTTTTGGAATTACCCTGTAACACTACAGATACATGATTCTATAATATTTTCACTTTCTGCTATGGAGATAGTTAACAGTAAAAAAAAAAAAATCTAGCTTTGAGAGCTTTCTTTCACTAAAATTTTTACATTGTACTTTATGGCTTTATTTTGTTTTGTAGTTGTGTCTGTCATCATGCTTTGACTAAGGCTTTTTAGGTATTGGGACTCAAAAATACCACATTTTTAAAAATGCCAATGGTCTGTGTATATATCTCTATTTTATGTTTCTGTTATTTCTGTTAGAGAAAAAGAAGTTAATATTCCTTGACAATATAACATGTTTTTGTTTTATTTTGTTATGTTTATAAAAGAATTGCTGGTTTTCCTTGATTTAGGGTTTAAAGTATATGTATGTCTTTACCTTTCTTTTGTTTTTCTCAGACATATTCATTAAAAATCTTTGCCTTTAATCTCCATTTTTTTTCTTTTTTGTTTAATCCTTAGGCTTTTCTCTTTTTTCTTTATGTTTTCAGTCGTTCGGTCTTGATTTTCCCTGTTCAGATACATCATCTGTCTTCTTCTTGCTTTGACTAGATTAACACATGTTAATGAATATCTACAAAAGAACAAAAAGTGAGGGTGGAGGTGGAGGGTGAGCTGAAGAGATGAGCTAGGAAAGGAAAAGCTGAAGTGAAAGATGAGAAGAGTGTGAGCTGCAAAAATGAGGGAAAAGGGTGAAACAATGGAAAGGCATGCTATTTATGTAGCTTAAAACAGCTGAATGTTTAGTTATGTAAGACTTTTTTTTTTTATTAGATCTACTTGTTCATTCCTCAGTTAAGTGTATAATGAATACTTTGTGTGTGCCCCTTTAATCAAATTGCTAGTGATAGAGCAGTTAAAAAAAATAAGCAAATAAACAAAACCTCAGATTGGTATATTTTAGGGATAAAAAAAATTTTTAAGCTATGTGTGGTAGTGCACGCCTATAATTCTAGTATTTGGGAAGCTAACATAGTAGGATCTCAGGTGTAGCTCAGAGGTAGAATGCTCCTGGATTCATTTCCCAGTATAAATAAATAAATAAATAAATAAATAAATAAATAAATAAATAAATAAAATTAATTAATTAAAATGGTGCTTTATATTGTCTGCCAATCTCTTTCTTTCAGAAGAGAAAAAAACCCCAGCTTTTTCAATAAAACCAGGTTTTGCAGATTATATATGTGTGTGTGTGTGTGTGTGTGTGTGTGTGTATGTGGTACTGGGGTACCCAGAGACATTCTACCTTCGAGCTACACCCCCAGTCTGATTTTATTTCTTATTTGGAAACAGGGTTTCACTAGGTTGGTGAGACTCTCACTACTTACTGAGGCTATCCGAACCTGTTATCCTCCTAGTTCAGCATCCCAAGTACTGCGATTATAGTGTGTTCCACCATGCCCAGCTGTTTTGGTTATATTATTAATTTTTTTTACTATGAAGAGTGATGATGTCAGAACAGTAAATGGATACATAGGTTACTATTTAAAATCTGAATTAGAATTTCTTCACTTGTAAAGTTTTAACAAGTATGTGACCCTTGATGATCTTGTATTGAGGAAACCAACATAAAGGTAATTATAAACCCAGAAGGGATTCTAAGTAGAGATTGAAATACATCCCTGCATACAGAAGCTAGAAATAAAAAAGAGAAGAGTTTCCACAATGATATATTGTATGTTTGAGTCAAGGCAGAAGAGGAATTATAAGGAAGGGAGTTTTGTAGCAGGATCACACTTTCAGGAAAGACTGGTAAGATAAGGTCAAGAGTGACTTTGGAGAGAACCATGTCAGACAAACCTTTGAGTAAAACTTTTTCTGCTGACATTTGTCTGTAGCCCATATGACATTACATACATTATTATAGCTTTCAAACATATTTTTATACCTGTCATGTCACATCTTATGGAAGGCATGTTTATTATTTTTATGTTTGATCTTTGTTGCAGGGGATTCGGGTTCCCAGTAAGCAGGACCCAGAGGCTGGATTAGGATGTAACAAGTTTTATTCACCTGGTGAGGCTCAGAGAGCAAAGCTCCAGGTCTGCGCCCTCAGCCCAGAAATTACAAGCTTTTTATACAATTGCCAACTTAATTCTTGGGAAGGGGAAGTGAGTGGAACATTTTTACCTAGCATAAACATTTATAGAAGCAGAACAGCGATCAACCTATATGACATTCGATGTAGCCAAGGACCTTACATTCTGATTGTATCTGCCTGGAAAGTGCCTACTATGTTTGTGGGGGGGGGGGGGGGGAGGGGGTTGTTCTTGTGGTCCTTTGTTCTTCAGCCAAAAGTTGTTTACTAGGACAAGGCTGTGCTCCTACTTCCTAATAAGGAAAGGATGTGAACATGAACTGACATAAGAGGCAAAACAATCACAACAGAAGGAGAAATGGAAAACAAAAGAGAAAAAAATCACCAAATTAAAGGCTAAAAAGAGAACCATAGAGGGAGGTCAGCAGTGGGAGGTGATATCATCTAGAGAGTGTTTAGAAAGGTTAAATACTTTTAGTGAAAATCACAGACATTATTTTCTTCCCTATTTAAGATGCAAAGTTTAAGTTTGTTTCTTTAGTTCAAAAAAGAAAGGTTTGACTACACCTTGTTTTTTGTGTTTGGTCTTAAATTTTTTGGTTAAAGAAAGAACAGAGCCAGGCGTGGTGGCTCACACTTGTAATCTCAGCATTTGGAAGGCTGAGACCGGATGATCCCGGTTCACAGCCAACCTCAGCTACCTAGTGAGGCACTCCGCAACTTAGTGAGACCCTGTTTCAAAATAAAGAATAAAAAATAGGGCTGGGGTATGCGCCAGCCCAAGATAAAATGTTAAACGGAAGCATAAGATTTATTCAAGGGAGGGTGGGAAGGAATAATTGATAAGGTACAGGGAAGCATTTAGACTCAAGATATTTTCATTTGCAAAAGTAATAACAGATGTTGAAAGAAAGGGGAATGACATGGAGGAGCTTGGTCAAGGGAAGAGTGTCTTATTTTAGGTATATTGAGTTTGAAGTGAAACTAGGAAACCACATAGGATGACATTAGGCAACATAAAATGAGGGGGTCAAGCACTGGGACTGTGATGGGGTTCGGGCTGGACCCCAAAATAGAATAATAAAAATCCAGGTTCGTTGATATTGTAAAAAAAAGAATTTTAATACATATCAAACTGCAACATCTGGCAGATTTATTCAGGAACAGGTCAGGGCGAGGAAAACTGGGGTTGAGGAAAGACGGGGAGTGCGGATCTTAGGACATGGTCCCCCAATCCCGGGCAGGAGTCCAAGAGAGCGAGCTACACGTGGGTTCCAGAGGGTATAGGAGAGGGCGGGGATCTTCCAGCCCCTCACTCTCAGTTTCCAAGATTTTCATAGGTTGAGTTCCAGGTGAGGTCTCGCTCCTCCCCTTTCCAGGTGTGCGTCTCCGGTGGGCGGTGGGCTGGGCTGTAGTTTTTCTTGGGCTGAACCAAAATCTTCTTTTTAAGGGGTGGACGACACTCTCCAGATTTTTTAAAAGGCTAAAAACTATATTTCTATGAATTTTCCCGATACCTCTTTTTCTACCTAACATATACACTTCT
>PVLC010019451.1:0-30602 GCA_004027655.1 Graphiurus murinus | reverse complement strand
TAGTCAGTCACAAAGAGTTAAGAAGCATATGTTCTCCCTAATATGTGGATGCTAGGGAGAAGATGGGGCATAGGAGGGTCTCTAGATGAAAAAGAGAGATCCTCAATAAGCAAAGAAATTGATTTAATTGTAGTGGATTCATGGGGCAGAGGGACACCCTAAAGCACATGATGTACCTACACAATCATATCAAGGTCACCCACTGAAGTGAACCTTAGGGGGAGGGAGGGGGAGGGAATGGGGAGGGAATCGGGGAAGGGGTCAAATGAGAATTGTGTGCAAATATGTTGTTAACAATTTGTACTTAACAAGATGTATGCTATATTGCACGAGTTACTACAATAAAAAATTTAAAAAAAAAGAATAGAAAAATTAAAAAAAAATAACTGCAGAAATTCATAAATCAATGCAACTCATTACTATAGACTATTTACTAGGGACAAAATGACTTGGATTCTTTTATGGCACAACAGTTGATAGTGCATCATAGAAGAATAGTAGACATGGATACAAAAAATATGTAATATGAGAGTTTTTAAATGCTCTAGATCAGTTAATGAAAGGCCAACACACTCAAAGGGACAGTCAACTAGACATGTTTCCAATATTAATGAGATGGTCTTGGTCAACATTCTCACTGCTGTAATGCAGAACAACTGGCCATACAACCTAGAGGAAGGAAGATTTATTTGCTCACAGTTTTTTTTGGAGAATTTGGGGTTCAGTCCATTTCAGGTCAGGTCTGCAGAGCTCAAGGCATGGTAACAGGAAAAAGGGGGGGGGGAGCAGGGGCTCTGCTCTCACATGATAAAGAGTAAGCAAGGAAATCAAAGACAAAGCACAGTCCCTAAGGCCACACCCCTAGGGACCACCTTCTCCAGCTACACCCCACCTGGCAAAATTACAATCCAGTAAATCTATTGCAATAGATTTATTCATGGAGATTACAATCTTACGACTTAATCACATCAATTCTGAACATTAATACATGAGCTCTTCAGGGGGACATTCTTCATCTAACCATCACAGCAACTCACCAATTTAAAGGTTATCTGTAAATTTTAAATTTAAGGAGAGAATCCATATTATTTAGTAACAGAGGTACCATATTAATTAATAAAACAGAGAGTTATAGACTACATGAACCTCCCAGAATCATTAAAAATCTGGTCCAAAATTTCACCTGGCAGGCAGTTTGTGGAATCGTGTGTGTCTGTGGGTAAGAGGAAAACGTTAGAGCTGTGGGTAGATAATAGCATGTCTAATGGATTTCCTGTTAATTGGATTAACTTTGTAGAATAGCAATAGACTGGATCCTCCTAGGTAATAAGCTCATTTCTAAGGGCAGTACCTTTCAGACAATACTATTACATGATTTTACCAGGCCATTTACTGGTAACCTACGACCATGCAAAGTGAATAATGCATCTCAAAATATCCACATTATAGCTAAATATTTAATACTCAGCAAAATGATCTGACAGAGATCATTGCCTGAAAGTCAAGTTTATTGAGCCTCATTTCCAAAGACAGTTCCAAATTAAACATACCAATTCATGTAAGTCACTTATCTGCTCTGCCTTTTAATTTTCTTTAATTTCCCCAATGAATACAAATAAATAACTCAGAACTGAGACTGTAAAAAGAGATAATTTTATATTTATTTATATTTTACATATCTATATATAGATATATTAATACATTGAATGTGTAAATCTATTTAATATCATCACCTTTTACCTTCTCAATAAAATATATATGTATATACATGTACATCAATATATGTTAAATTTTATTACTATCATATTTCATCCTTTGGCAGAGATGATTACTTTACTCTTTTTTTAAAAACCATCTTGATCTTTCTACTGCACAGGATATCTTTGTCCAGGTTGCTCTGACAAATGTTGTAGAAAGCTATAGCATTATTTACTACTATGGCTATCTGACTTTGAATCAACAATTGTTGATTTTGGCTAGCAACTTTATGTCTTTTTAAACTGGCTTTGAAATATCTATGCCATAAAAATAGCAATAGTAATTACATCTAACTTACTAAGTGAAAGACTATTGTCTTCTCTATTCATAAATGAGGAATTGAAGCTCATTGATCTAGTGAATATATCAGGGTTCATACACTCAGCAAGTGATGTTATCCTTTTAGGGAAAACACATAACTCTTTGACCATTGTTTTTTTTAACCTATGAAATGGGGCTGATTATTCCTATGTGGCCAAGTTACTGTGTGATTAATTGAGATGTTTTATTTATATTTCAATTTTGGCTTTTTTTTTTTTTTTGGTCAATGGCATTTTAAAACAATGTGAAAATTTGTCTTCACTTAAAAATGCAAGATTTATATAAAATCTTATTATCTACAAATGATATTTTTCCTTAATATTTTACAAAATTAGCATAGATTCTGAAATTAGTTTATTGTAGTGACAAAGCTTTCAATAGAGTATTTAAGATTAAACCTTTGGTTGTCTCATAAGATAATACTACCTAATATCTTAGTTACTGAGGTTTTTTTATTAGCATAATTGAAGTATTTTGTTTACTATACAGTATAAACTGAGAATATGAACTCTAGTGCAAACATTCTTAAAGTAAAAACATGTTTAAAATCTTATTTAATAGCCTACCATGGCTGTGCATGCCTATAATCCCAGTACTTGGGAAGCTGCGACAGAAGGAATGTAGGTTTGAGGACACCTTCAGAAACCTAGTGAGATCTTGTTTCAAAATAAAAATTAAAATAGGGCTGGGAGGTATAGCTCAGAGGTAGAATACCCCTGGGTTCAATCTCCACCACCACAAAAACAAAACAAAAACCAAACAAACCAAACCAAACCAAACTTATTAAATCCATTATTAGTGAGAGGACCAGTGAGATTTACAACTAGTTCTAACACAAGGACATTGATCTTAAAATCCAAATATGTAACAAAAGAGACAATATGATTTATGTTCAAAACATCTATTTATTTTTAAAGTAATTCACACAGGATATTTTTAAATAATAAAAAAATTACTTATTCAATAAGTCACTTAGATTAACCTACATTATCTCCTTTTATCCTATAATGACCTTAGGAGGTACATATTATTTTAATATTAATTTTATACATTAGGAAGTTGATATTTGGTTTTCTGAGGTCAGAAGAAATTAAGAGACAGCAAGGTATTAAACTATAAATGCTGTACTCATCCTCCTAGTTTGGTTAGAGATCAAAGGTAGGTATATAAAGTCTCATACAGTTGGAGTGGTTAGTCGGGGGCTTCATTAGGAAGATCTTGATTCTCATTTTAAGTTGCTAACACATGGAAGGACTTCAGAGTTTTATGATGATGGAAAACTGTGAAGGGACATTCATGCTGACAATCTTCTGGATTAATGCTTGAGTGAGTGGGAGTGGGATGGTATAGGAGAACTGGTAACATATGATGGAGGAATGAACCATAGGCATTTGTCCTAATGGAACCTGGAGAAAAATCTTGAGAAAGGTGTTAGGAAAGAAATTCCTAGTTTTTGTAACTGACTGGATGTGGGCAGGGAACATAATATGTAGGGAAAATAGCATTTTGATTTTGAAATTTGAATTTGAAATACTTTAATACAGCAAGTGGTCAGGTACTTGGATAGAAGTCTACCTTGAAAGTACAGATGTTGGTATTATCTTTGCAGAAGTGGTTGCAAGCTTAGAGTGGGAGAGGGGCAAGAAATCTCAAGGAACATCCTTGTACTGCATAATTCTTAGGAGACTTAGGAATTGCCTTTTAATAACCTACCTTGAATAGTCATTTTAGTCATTTGAGTAACCCAGGTGCTTTCTGTGCTCTTGACCTTTCTGGAACACAGTCTTCCTTCTTCCCATCCCTGTGAGTGGGAAGGGTGGCTGGTCCCTTCCCATCCTTGAGGACTCACAACTCATTGAAGAGTAAGCACTCTCATCTCTTCCTGAGGCCCTTAGCACTATTGTCAGAGTACTTACCACAACCTGCAATTTATTTGCTTGATTTTTGTGTCATCCACTCAGATGTAAGCTCAGTGAGGTTGGAATCATGATTGTCTTGATTATAGTTAAGTCACTGTCACCTGAGAAGTGTCGGAAGTGTTGGCATAAAGGAAGCAATGTATGTATATATGTAATGGGAACTGAACTCAGAAGCATTCTACCTCTGAGATACACACCTCTAGCCTTTTTTATTTTTTATTTGGAAACAAGGTCTCACTAGATTGCTAAGAGTTTTGCTAAGTTGCTGAGGCTGGCCTTGAACCTGTAATCCTCCTGTCTCACCCTCCCAAATAGTGGGATTACAGGTGTGTGCTACCACACTTGATATTTTGGGGTGAATGAATGAATAAGTGAATCAAGGGATGATTCTGATCTCTAGAAAGATTCCAATGAGATCCAGATCTGTCTCTCTGCCTTATCTCTTACCGCATGTTTCTTTTGTCATAGCAAATGACAAGTGTTTGCAATTTTCTTAACAGTCCAATCTTTTCGCACTTATGTGCTTTCTTTCTAATATTCACTGCTTGAGATATCTGCGCTACCTATTTAGGGCATTCTTTTATAAGCTCAAAACTTGGCTCAATCGTCACCTTGTAAGGAGAGTATGCTTTAGATGTCCCTTCTCTCACCATTGCTTTCCTGGCATTTACCACATGTGCCATGAAACGGTTATGAGCCTGCTTCCCTTGTGCATTATAAGCTCCTTAAACATTAGGGCCTGATTATTTGAGTGCTCCCCAAATTTCTATGTTGAGATTCTACTTTCCAAGGCAGTACAAGAGGTAGGGCTTTTGAGAGGTGACTAAGTCATGATGGTGGAATACTCATAAGTGGGGTGAGAGTGCCCACAAGAGTTTGCTCACATCCTTCAACATGTGAGGACACCGTAAGAAGGTGCCATCTATGAAGCAAAAAGCTGATCCTTTCCAGATACCCAGTCTGCTAGCGACTTTGTCTTGCATTTTCCCAGGTTCCAGAACAGTGAGAAAAATTTCTGTTGTTATAAGCCACTTAGTTTATGGTATTTTGTTAGAGCTGCCCAAACAGACTAAGACAGGGAGCACTCATCATTTGAGGTAATACTCTGAGCTTCAGTCCAGTGCTTTGCATATGGTGTTTTATTTGATAAATATCCATTGACTGAATGATGGCTGGATGAACAAAATGGGGAAGGAAGATGGTATATTAGACATAACCAAGGGCATCTAGAGGCAAACCTGATTAGCTACTTGACCTAAAAAAGTTACATAGACTCTCTAAGAACCAATGTCCTCAATCATTTTGGGGGAAAATGATAGTATCTACTTTTGATCACTGTAACATTCAAATGAGATAATATGTTGTAGTCATTAGACTTCTTCAGATAAACAAAATGAATAAAATCTAAGTAGTTAATTAATTTTAAGGAATTGGGTTACACAGTTGAAGAGTGTTGATAGGGTGAGCAAGTAGGCTGGAGACTCAAGAAAGAGTTACTGTTCAAGTCTAAACTCAGTCTGATTAGGAACCAGCAAGAGCCAAGGATACAGATGGAATCAGATATAGTGTGGTGGAGAATCCCCTCTTGCTTGAGGAAGGTCAGCCTCTGCTCTAGTTAGGCCTCTAGCTTACTGGATGAGGTCCTCCCACATTATGGAGGGAAATTTGCTTTGCTTGGAGTCCCCCAATTTCAATATCAAACAATAATTCTCACAGAAACATCTAGAATAATCTTGATTAAGTATGTGAGTATGGTGGCCCAGTCAAGGTAACACATAAAATTAGCTACAATGTATGTGTAACATTGTATAGCTTTGTAGACATTAGTTAGGAAATCATCACTAACTAGGCTGCTCTATTCCTGTGTCCCACTCAAAGGAATTATAAGAATGTGTGTGTGAGGGCCCCTGGATTGTGGGTTCATACTGGATAAAAATGCAAGTTTATAGCTTCCTCTCTTCTGAGTCTTTCTGCAGACCACACTTGTAAAATCGAGTGAGCAATATGGAGAAGAGAAACTTCTTAGGGTAGATTAGCAAGTGAGCACAACAGAAACAAGTGGGTGTAAAGAACAAACCTGTGTAAAATCAGGGATTATCAGGGCTCAACTCAAGGCCCTCGTTATTCAGTTCCCTAAAATAGTTCTAGAAAAGATCTAAAACATATTGTCCTCTCTTTCCCAGCAAAGAATGCAAAGGACATGTCTTTCCTAATCTCTGCGAGGAGAATTTCTGCCTTGTAGTCACTGTCTTGAAAAGACTCAGACATATATGTAAATGATGTCTTTTATAACATTCTCAGAGGGCTGACGAATTTTCCCAATAAAAAACTCTCATGCAATTGAAGAAGGGGGCTAATACATTAGAATGCCATCCATATAGCTTTGGTAAATTTCTTTTCCCAGTAACCAAAAGTCTTTGCCACGTGCTCCCAACACCAAAAGTTAAACTTCCCTACCATGACAGCAGAGCAAAGGGAGTCAGTTCATATGAGTCATTAAGATGGCACAATTAAAACCGGGTGTGGTGGTGCACGCTTGTAATCCCAGCACTTGGGAGGCTGAAACAAGAGGATCTGGGTTCTCAGCTAGCCTCCGCTACTTAGTGAGACCCTGTTTCAAAATAAATAATAAAAAATAGGACCAATTATTTACGGAGTGACATCAAGTGGCATCTATGCTTGTAATGATGTCACTGTCAGATAGACACATTGCCATCTTCCAGTTATACCTGCCCACTGGCTACTGCAAGAAACCTGGCCTTGCTCTCCATAAAAGGTGCATTTGGGAGAGTAGAAATGAATTCAGTAGAGAAAGAGGGTGAGAGGTACAGGAAGTGGAACAGTTGTAGAACATCATTTGATTTGAACTAGCATAATACACACACGTGTATAGAAAGTACTGTAGAACTAACCCCAAACTGCTCCACCTCAAAATCTAAATGATTGACATGAGGTTGCATTTGCAAGAGGCAAAAAAAGACCATGTTTACAATGCTTTATAATATTTTATTTGATATTATTTGATCATACAGGTTTTATGGTAAATATGCATTTCTAGATCTTGCATTTATCATAGAAATATGCCACAGATTGTTACTTTCTGATTTACTATTTATAGATTCATATTAAAATGTGCTATGAAGAAGAGGTAATATGAATTTATATGATGCCATTTACTGATTATGAAAATAGAGAAATGGAAAAATAGTATTTATCTGTATCAGAAAAATATATTTCTTTTTTATCCTATTACTTTTGAAATGAAAGATAAGCAGCAAAATAGAAAGTAGTCCAACTGGTTTTGCATATGGCACCTATATCATCAATACTATATTTTTTTATTCCTGAACAATGAAGCACATGACTCAGCCATGAGTAATTTGGACTTTGTTTAAACATTAATTGCTATAATCATGAAGATTACTATTAAAAGTAGACAGAGCAGATCTGTGCACAGCAAAAGGGTGATGTTAGCCAGTGCTCCATCTCACATCTTATTTTACTAGGAACACAGTTTAAATATTTAAAGAAGAATGTTAAGTGGCCCATTACTGAGCAGTTGGGACACCTGTCTTAAGTATCACTGGTAAATAGTACTTAGTTGGTAAATATTCTCACTCTGAGTATCTATCACCAAAAAGAAGCCAAAAGTTCTACAAAAACTCTTTTAGGCTTTCTTTTCCCCTGCCATAGTAAATGATTATTTGACTTTTTTCATTTGTACTTTATGGTGCTAATTACATTTTCTTAGAAACAGTATTAAAATGAAAGGTAATTTTTAATTATAAAGTGTTTCAATGGAAACATTTTCTTGTGTGTTAGAGTGTACTTTGTTCACTTACAGTTAGAAATTAAAGATGGAGCACAGGATAGGGTGATTTGGAAATTGTCACAGAAATTGCCGTGAAAAAGTTAATTCTTCACAATAGACAACTGACAGCGAATATCCAATTAACAGCCATACAGTTGTTTAACAGCTCTCTTCAGAAAAGAATTATTTTATTTTATGACCACAAGTTGGTCACTGGCATTAGACATTTTTAAATTTAGAAATTTATGAAGAAATTATATATGTATTTTTAATTTGGAAAGAATGGCACACAATCATCACAATTTTAAAAGACAAGCATATACGGTGACATCAAAGTTCAGAGCGACTGTCTTGCAAATCACTGCAGCACACCGGTTTCACAGCTAAGGGTAAGCCTCGCTGTGGTTCATAAGGTGTTGTCCTGGAAACCATTTTGATGCAGTCAATAATAGGGCAGACACTGAGACAGAGAGTACAGCCTGTACACTTGTCAGTAACGGTGGGCAGGTGGGTTTCTGGATCAAACTGTATAGCCTGTAAACAGAAATAAAGAGTATTAAAAGCCACTGCCCACCATGGTAGAAATGTCCCCATTTTATTGTCAAGGTTTTTCTTCAGTACGCTGGAGGTACACTCAGAGACAACTCCGTCAGCACTGTGGTGCAACTATAGCAACAGCTGAGCTGACGGAGGAGGGAAGAGGAGAGAAAAAAAATCCTTTTAAATTAGAAACAGAATGTTTAAAATTCCTTAGAGGTACCTTCCTTCATTGTGTGAGGAAATATTTCATAACACAGTGGCTCTCCACTTTCCTTTGTTCTGAGCAGGGCTCGGGTCAGATGGGGAGCCTTCTACCTAAGAAGGTTGGGGTGTTTTCACACATCCTCCTTTTCTTCCTCGCACTTCTGTTCTTGACAGTGGAAAAGTGTGACTGTTAGAGGGGGCACCTGTTTGGATTTCCAATAATGCATCCAGTTATTGGAAGAAAACAATAGAATCAAATTAGCTGAAGAGCCAGCTTTGAGTTTTGTGAATTTCAAAGCCAATTTTACACAGTGTCCTGCCATGAAGGGGACAAAGCATTGAATGGGGAGGCAGGGCAGCTAGCATCTCATCTTCAGGATTTATGATGTCCCATCTCAGCCCTGGCACTCCTCAGCTGTGAGGAACCAGGCAAGGCCTCCAACTCAGAACCTGCTCAGGATTTTGAAAAATTTGATAATTCTCATTTTCCCTCCCTTCCTTCCTTCCTTCCTTCCTTCCTTCCTTCCTTCCTTCCTTCCTTCCTTCCTTCCTTCCTCTCCCTCCTCTTTTAAATACCCAGTTATGAAATGAGAATTGAAGGGTTTTGTAAGTTATAGTGATTATTTGCCTGTTAGAAATATTGTGTGTGTGTGTGTGTGTGTGTTTGTGTGTGTGGTTTTTCCTTTCTTTTCTTAAATTGGGAATTGAACTCAGGGGCATTCTATCTTCAAGCTGTACCCCCAGCCCTATTTTATTCCTTATTTTGAAACAGGGTCTCACTAAGTTGTGGAGAGCCTTACAAGTTGTGGAGAGCCTTACAAGTTGCTGAGGCTAGCAGCGAACCTGTGATCCTCCTGCCTCAGCCTCCAAGTACTGGGATTACAAGCATGAGCCACCAATCCTGGCTTATTTTATATTTGAAACAGGGTCTTGGTAAGTTGTTGAGGTTGGCCTTGAATCTGTGATCCTCCTTTTTTCCCTCCCAAGTACTGGGATTATAAGTGCGTGCCACCATACCTAGCTGATATATTTCAGCAGTAAAACAATATTCAAGTCTTCATAAGGGTTTCTACCCAGGAAGGACTTCAGGGGAGCTCTGCAGGGGGCAGGGGACAGGGGACAGGGGACAGGGGACAGGGGGATTTCCAGAACTCAACTGTGATCTTGCTCATAGAACAAGTACAGTATTTTCACTTGGACTGTGTGGTAATTTGTAGTGACTAGGTAGGGACTAAGGGAAATTATGAGGGATAGCTAGTGCTCCTGCCCACTTACTCTTGAAGGCCAGGATTGCAAATCTTATATTTTCAAGTAATTTTGTGATTCTGATCTTTCTCTGTCCCATACTTGTGTTATCATCCAGTTTAATATATACAGTTACCCCTCAATATCCATTGGGGATCTATTCCAGGACTCCCTATAAATAGCAAATCCCTGTATGCTCAAGTCCCATTTATAAAATGACAGGATTTGCATACAATCTCAGCACATCCCTCTCATATACTTTGGGTCATCTCTACATAACTTATTAATACCTACTACAATGTAAATATACATGGTTGTTATCCTATATTGTTTAGGTAATAATGACAAGGGGAAAAAAGCCTGTACATATTTAGTAGTAGTATTTAGATGTATTTTTTGTCCCTGAATATTTTTGATCTGTGTATAACTGAATCCATGGATGTGGAAACTGCAGATTTGGAAAGCTGACTGCATATGTTTTGTTGTTAAAAAAAAAATCCTAGCCGGGCGTGGTGGTGCACACTTGTAATCCCAGCATTCGGGAGGCTGAGACCGGAGGATCCGGGTTCGTGGCCAGCCTCAGCTACTTAGTGAGGCACTCCGCAACTTAGTGAGACTCGGTTTCAAAATAAAGAATAAAAAATGGGGCTGGGGGAATAGCTCGGAGGTAGAATGCCTCTGAGTTCAATCCCCAGTACCGCCAAAAAAAAAAAAAAAATCCTACCTAAACAAAGCTTACCTGTAACCATGTATTAAAAAACAAAACAAAACAACTCTGTGGACATAAAGGTGAAAATGTTCATTGAGAGTAAATCATAGTCAATTGCTTAATATACAAAAGTTTGATTTTTAAAGAAACAATCATATTATATTTGAACAAAAACTATAGTTACAGCAAAGCATAAGATAATTTGTCCACATAGGTAGTTGCTATGCTTTGTAAAACATTTCAGAATCTTGATTAGATGAGTAAGAATGATTTCTCTTCCTTATATACCCATTTTTGGGGAATAAAAATCCAAAGAAGTAATAGACAAAAATGAAAATACTATGCCTAGAAATCTTTTACATTGAAAATTTACAAACAATATACAAACTTTACATTTGACTGATTTTTTTTTTTTTTTTTTTTGGTGGTACTGGGGATTGAACCCAGGGACATTCTACCTCGAAGCTACACCCCTAGCCCTAGCCCTAGCCCTATTTTTTATTTGAAACAGGGTCTTGCTAAGTTGAGGAGAACCTCACTAAGTAGCTGAGGCTGGCCGTGAACCCAGATCCTCCTGTCTTAGCCTCCCAAGTACTGGGATTTTAAGTGTGTGCTACCATGCCCAGCTTGACTGAAGTTTTAATTTTCTCTTTTTGTAATCTTTTGAGTTTGAAGAACCAAAGAAGGTCTTTACAATTTTTTAAATCTAGTGCATAATTGTGACTTTTTCTCATTAATAGGACCCTTATTACTGAGTTGTTCAGAGCTAGAATTACCAGATGGGAACTCTAAATTCAAAGACTTAAAGTGTTAGAACTCTTATGCTATGGTAATTAACTTCAATTTTAAAAGATGGGGATATTTTATTATTTTTCTAGTTATTTTATCCATTGTTTATCTAATAATCAAACATTGTTAATTTTATATATTATTTTTTATTGTTTATCTGATTGAAGTTTCCATCAATCATTTCTCACAGGCATCTTATTTTACTTTACTAAGTTCTATACACCTTGAAAATTTTAATAAAAGCAATATTATTCTAAAGTTTTTAGTGATATTTAGTAGTTTCAGCAAGTCTTAAAATTTGCTTTCTCCAAACTCCATATTTCAAGGAAAAAAAATCTTTTACTTTCACAATAAGTCAGGCATTTGAGAAGAAAACTTATTTTTAAAGTTATCATTATAATCACCCATTTCTAAAATTCATCCTTTTTTTCATTCATTTCTAAAATTCAACTTGTTGGAAGTCATAGTGTGTCAAAGTCTATTTCAATAGCAGTTTATAAATATATAGGAGGTAAAAGAAGAAATAAATTCAAAGTCAGAGAGAAGGGCATAGGGTGTGTTTTCAAGAGGACAGCCTGCCCTGAAGGAGTCCAATCATCGATTCTTCCAATTTGTTCTATGGCAGACCCTCAGCTGAGGGATGAGGACCAGGAAAGTACCTATGGCTCACTACGAATGCCAAAAAACACATCTTGTTGGCTTTTCCAGCTTCAAAGGAATTTCTGGTAGCAACTTCACAGCCAGCTAGTTGAAAAGTGCTTTTTCTTTCTTACTGTAGTAAAAATCCAATCAATATTGAATGGAAGAGAATTCTCTTTAGTCAGAAGGAATCATGTCCTTTTAGTTTAATGGCAATAAATGGTAGTTCTTCTCCCTTCCCTCAGTATTAAAGCATAATGCTTTTCTAATGCCCATAATTTTGTGTGAATTTCTCCTTTCAAAGTTGGATTTCACCCTCCAATTCTATGGATGATGAAATGATATTAAAATGATACTGTACACTGAATAGTGGCATGGTTAGTATAAGTTATGACTTTCCTTAAGAAAAAAAAAAATACTGTGCTACAGGGGTGAAAGGACAAAAAGACACACTTCTGCAGAGGAGCCATATGACACACCTGGTTTTAATTGCATGCTTAGCAACAGAAGATGTGTTTTGCCTTCCCACCCCCAAGCCAGAAGAAATGTGCCTCACAACATCTTAATTCCAGCAAGATTCTTACCTGGTAGCCAGAGTCATTACAGGTCATGTAGCATTTCCCACAGTTGATACACATTTCTTCATTGATCATAGCCACGACTTGCTCTGTGATGCTCAATTCACCATAGGCTCCAAGGTATTGTAGTGCTTTTCCAATTACATCCTAAAAGACAGACGCTGAATTACCACAGGGCTGGTTTTAAAATGCATCCATGTAATGACCAGTATCAGTTCAAATTTCCCTGTTTGTACATAATGCTGCAATATGTTAACTTAGGAGACTTTGGGTATTTATAGTTCTAATAGATGAGCTCTTCATGGTAATTGTAGCTTCAGTATTTCTGAAAGATGGGCAATATACATGACTAACCTAGAAATGCAAGACAATTAACTTCATTCAATAGGTTTTCTGCTGGGTAACCTAAAACAGAGTTTGAGTAGGCAGAAGGGAAAAATGATAACCTTTAAAGTTGTTGCAGCTTGTTTATTCTCAATTTTAGACCTTGAAGGATCCAAAAGAGACATAAAGTAACAAAAGGTAATGTGTTTAAACTAGAAAACCTGAGTTCTAGAGATGAGGGGGATAAAGGTATGAAGGCTCTGTTTTTATATCACTATTTGGGGTGTACATTTTCATTTAGAACATGCTTTGGTAGCACACTCACCTGTCATGTAAAGAATATATTTTATTATTTAAAAATTCTAATTTATGCTAATTAATTAGGTCCAGTATTAAATCACATGCTGTTTTACTTTTAAAGACCCAGACTTTCCTTCATTCATTGCTGAAGATCTTCCATGCAGTTACATATTGCTTTGTTCTTCATATTAATTGGAAGTATGCTTAATATGTGAAGGATGTTTCATCAACAATAAGAAACACTTTGTTTCACAAAACAAAACAGAAGAATGTAACAATGTTTGTCAAATTAGTATGCTGTCAAGATTTTCTGCTTTTGTTTTTTTAACTGTAAAAATGAGAGTCTTTTGTTTGAACTCAAGGTCTGTGGGTGAAGGAGCTTTGACTCTACTTAAAGCCATCTTTCCATATTCTCTTTGGTATTGTATTTTCTGTACTTTCTTTTATGGCCTTGATTATCCTTTACTTTTTTCTCTACTTGAGTTCTAAATGACAATTTGCTCATTACTTTCAAACTGAGACAGCGTTTACATTATTTATAGAGTTCATTTGTATACTTCCCAGCCATAAGATGACAGAAAACTTCCAGTATTATCTTCCTACTTTATTTTTAATGTGTTGACATTACAGCTTCAGCCATACTGCAGTCTCTTTGTAGGTGGCCACTGGATGTCCAAATCAATACCTCTGCTGTGAAATGCTCTCAGAAGCTCGAGGTCCATGTATCAGATCCACCATGAGTCCTTGTTACTAGAAACTGATACTGTGAATTCACCATGCACCCACCTTAACATCAAGAGACTAAAACTGGATCTTCCTTCATATTTCCTTAGTTTTGTGAATAGCATTAGGACTTTCCAATCACAGAGGTTTAGACTTTCAGAGTCACACATTACTCCAATTTCTCCCTGCCTCAATATCTCATTTGTTCTGGTTCTGCAATATCTTTTGAATCTACTTTCAGTGTCTACTACCTACCGTCTTTCAAGATAATCCATTAATTTCCAATCATTTTTAACCCAGTAGGAAGAGCCGATCTGGAAAGTTTCATCCTCAAGTTCTTTCCTTTCCCATGCCACCCTGTCAAATGCTGCCATCCTAATCAAGGCTGTAGGGCATAGACTAACTTTCTCACTTCCTTACTCAAAAATTTATTAAGTATAGGCTCACCAGGCTGGCATTTTAAGTTTCCTGCTGCTAGGATGTCTTTTTCTATCCTATGTCTTCCTTCCAAACACCATGTATTTCAGCTACATGGGACACACTTTTCAACTGATCCATCACATTTTATACTGTATTCTCTGTCTGAAATATCTTTTCTTTGTATCTTGTCTTTGAATTCCTCAGTCTTTTCTTCTCTTTTCCTAACCAAGCATCAAGATATAATCTCTCTCCCTTTCCCTCTTCCTTCACCTTTCTCTTTTCTTCTCTTCTTGCTTTCCCTTCCCCTTCCTTCCTTTTTTTTTTTTTTTTCTGATGACCCATGACATTTTATCTACTATGTAGAATTAATAACAGGTAACTTTTGAGTCTTTACTGTATTTCAGACCAGTGTCACAATTTTTAACCATTTTCTCAGTTAAACCTCATGCATTTTATGAATGATGAGATGACTGCAATTTAAGATATAAAATTAAGTAAATGATAAAGCAGGGATTCAGACCAGTGCTGCCTGACTTCAAATACCATGATCATAAGCATGCTGCTAAGTTGACCCATTTCTTATTCCCTACTTAGCAAATTCTACTTCACATGATAGATATCTTCTAAAGCTAGCTTTCTATGTTGCAGTTTTTTAGGTGGCTTTGTCTCTATCATGTTGTGCATCTTAATTTTGTAGTTCATCGAAATGTATGGGTACGCAAATGTTTGTTGAACTAAATATATCATTTGCATATCTATGCACTACACATAAAGTACTATGGGCACATAAATAGTGGGGTAGTAGCTATTGAATATGTTTACTAATATGAGCATTTCACATGCAAAAAGTCAGGGTATATTTAATCTTTTCTAATAACATTTTAAGACAGTAAATGTATGAAGACTGTCTATAAAAGACTAAATGTGATAGAAAATTTTTCTCAATCTAGCAAATATATTAGTCAAAATAGTTGTTTTAATGAATCAGATCATGATGACTGAAATCATCAGTAATATTCAAAAGATGATTAATCAAGAAACTCCATAGAGAGTCATCAAACCTACAGAGCATTTTCAAAAGAAATACTATGTATGCCTTAGAGATCGCACTGCAAGAAGCAAGTCCATATTCAGTGCACATTAAATATGCCTTTTACTCTGTATTGGAGATTCGCCGCTGTCATTTAAAAAACATCATTGTTTAATGTGAGACAAAATAAGACAAGGTCTCCAGAGCCTTTAGAAGTTATTAAAACATGATGTTAAAAATTCATTCCTCATCTCCTTTAAAAACATTTTTTTAAGTGAATGAGGATAAAAGAATGACAACTATTTTAAGTCATTTTGGGAAAGAATATCAAAGAAAATAAATTATCATTCTATGTGGCTGAAACTGTGGACATTTGTTTCAAACCCAAAGCCTCCAGGTATACTGCCAGCTTATACATATCCTCGAGCACACGTCCTGAAATTTGGCGTGAGCTGAATGATGCATATAATCAGAGAAGCACATATGGCTAGTCTAGTCCCCCTTGGAAGCACATCTGTAGGGATTAGGGAAGCTGCATTCATTATTCCAGGCAGGGTATGGATGCACAGAGGTTCGGCAATCTGTTGTAGACATCCCTGACTAGTAGAAGCATGTAAGTGTGGATGGTGGATGTAGGTGTGGAGAAGTGATATAAATCCTTCAAATTATAGTTGAAACATCTGATTTTAATGTAGGTGTCCACACAGTCAGCAGTGCAAAGGACTAGAGAATCCCAGAATCATATAATTATCAATTAGTTATTTGCTCAGGATATTTGAATGATTTTTGAAATACAGATTAGTCAATATTTGTGTTATATAGAAAGTTTAGGGCAAAGGAGTGAAGAACTAGAAGGACCTTACCCCATTTTTGTGTTTCATACTTTCTTCAATATGATTAATATACACTTATTAGCTTTTGACCTTTTTATAGATGATTGAGATAGTTTTGAATTGTGATTATCTGGCAGATTAACTGTTCTTTCTAGCTTCAAGTTTTCACATTTGATTAGCATACTTCCTACAATTCCTGTGAACGTGTGCCTTTCAAGGGCCAGGGTGAAAGACAGTGTGTAGTGGGCAATAACTGTGACTTCTAACCTAAAGGGATCCGATATTTAAATTATTTGGGTATGTTGTTCTGGGTGCAGTGGTGCATGCCTGTAATTCTAGCTGATCAGGGGGCTGAGACAGGAGGATCACAAGTTTGAGGTCAGCCTGGGCAACTTACACCCTATCTCAGGGAACAAAAATGAAAACAAAGTTCCAAACCCCACAAAATAAGTTATTTGCTGCTTAGTCACTTAACAATTTCCTTATCTTTACCATAAACAATGTCACATGTTCTTTTTATATCATTTTCACACCTTACCTAATAAACGTATCAAAACTGAAAATAAGATAATTTGGTTTGCTCTCACTGACTTTATGGTAATTCTTAATAACTTCTTACTTAATTTGCTAATGCTCCCAACTTAAAAGTTTAGTGTTCTTGGTAGAATTCCACTGGGATTAGGTCTCTATCTTTCTGGCCCATTTTCATCTTTTCTTCGCTACCATCAACCCCTACCACATTCACTTCTTTTTAAAAACTACCTAGAACAACATTTATTTTTCAGCAGTGTGGTACATCAATCTCATACACAAGTAATTAAAAAAAATGTTGCATATGTCTTATTCTAGATATCCTCCACAATGCCCTCGGAGGCAAAAGGAGTCGAAGCCTTAGGAGGGGCTGAGGGGGTTGAGTTTGAATTCAGCAGAACCTGAGGACTCCATTGCATATGCTGAGATGGAAGAGCAGAGGCAAGCTATAATACAGAAAATGAAGTAGTGGGTTGGTCCAAAAGGATGAGAGAAGCAAGTAAACTGAAAAATTGGGATAGAAGTAAGTGAAAGTGGTGAGCGAGAGTGAAAGATGTGTGCAGATTTAGGCACCAAGATCAGTTCCAGTGCAGCTGTGGGTTCTCCATCATGAGATTCCTTCTGTGTGGGGTGGGGACCCAGGCTTGACAGTAGCAAGTTCTGGCAGGACACTTTGGGTGCAAAATGACTGAATGAAGCTAGGTGTGTTTTTATGAACAGATCTTAGGCTTTAACTTTTAAACATATTTTCCCTACTCTTTTCAGTTCTAAGAGCATTCTGTATGAGGATGCTAGAAAATATTATAGGAATGGAACAGTTCTCCCTAATTGTAATTTAACAGTATATCATCTGCTCTGGATGTGCTTTTTCTCTTGTTTACTTTTACTAGACAAACATACATTTTTGCTTCTCCTAATGTGTTCTCCAAACTCAGATCGCTTGAAACTTTAGCACTTGTGACCTACCTTGAAGTCTCCAGGCCACTCTTTTGTGTTCATCATTAGTATTAGGATCTTTCTGTTCTCATATGAGCATTGAGATATGAGTCATCTATCTCCTTTCTTATTCCTTGGGAAACTTGGTGATTATGTCATCAGATTTCTAATCGACATCTTCTCCTTCTTCCTGATCCATCATTGAGATGGTTAGAGTCGTTGACTCTGGGCTTGCATCAATTCTTTTCTCTGAACTTCCTGAAATTAGATTTACTAAAGTGGGCCGCTTCTGTATCTAAGTTCAGAATTCCTTTCCTTGGACTGTAAGCTCTAAATTAACAAACATGGGATGGATACATTCCTTCAAGATTCCTGTAGCTGCCACGTCCTCAAAATAGATTTTTCTAACAAGCCAGAAATAAACTAGTGCAACAAAATCCTTTCTCTTTTGTGAGATAAAATTTCCAACAAAGCAACTCAATAATTTTTCAGATGTTTTGCCGTTAGTGGAGTAGGATTCTTGTGTGAAGTTTGTAAAGGCATATTTCACTCCTCCATCTTGCCAGTGGTCTACGTTAACCACCTGGTTAGGAGGTCTCTGATGTAGTCCCAGGAACATTCCTGATTTTCCTTCCCCTGCAGCTGCTTCCTTCATATTCCACACTCAGATTTGTGGACTTCCATGCACATATATATCTTTTTGATTTATCTTTTTTTTTTTTTATCCTGCTCCTCCCCTGGCCCTTCCATTAGACCTATTTATTTTAAGCCACATCTACCTTCCCATCGCTATATTCTGGTGAGGAATTACACCGCGACCAATCTCCATAAGATTTAAGACATTATTTCTTTACAAAATGCTATTCGGCTTTTTTAAGTTCAGTTTGATAACTTTTTGTCCACTCTTTGTTGGTACGTAGACAAGTGAGAATATTAATACTACTCCAGCCCATTTCTCTGATATCTTCTGAAAATTGCTGGGCAAGTCTTGCACTATTTTTCTTTCCATGCCATCTCCTTTATGCTCCATAGTATCTAATACGGTCTTACAGTTTTATCTGAGTACTTTTCTCCTTCCCTTCACAATTCAATTGAAATAATAAACCACTTGATCAGGCTGACTGGTCTCCTGCCAACACTGTCTTGCCAGTCTTACGAGAAGCAGTCCATCTCTTACTAGCAGCAGCAGGAAGGAGAGATGAAAACATCACTAGTGCCCCTAAACCATTCATTTTCCTACCCAGAAATCCAAAGACGTTAGAGATACATTCTTGGCTTCATAAAGAGAATGAGAATTCATTCTCATATATATCAACAGAAGTGGGAAGCATTTGGGGGACTTTATAAGTCTTGGCAGACTCTCAAATCTGTTATATGCTGCCTGGGAATCAAGCACGTTTCTCATTCAGCTGAGCCAAATGTGCACACTGTCACTTCAGTTGTCCTCGGCAAAGAGACAAAAGTAGCTCCTAGAGGAGGCGCTGCCCGCCCTCTCCTCACTAGCACTGGTGAACCAGTAGGCTATGTCAAGGCCATCTTCATAAGGTCCTGGCTCAGCTTGCAGAAGAAAACCTTCATACCCATTGCAGGGGGCCCACTCTCCTTTTCTTTGTTTAATCTCATGCTTCCTCTTTGGCACTCCAGCATGGGTTTTAACTACCCTTTTCTTCCTCATAATCCTTTTCTCCATAACATGGTGATATGCCTGGTGAATGCTGTGCCATTATGAAATGGAAATCAAAAGGTGGGGAGATCAAAAGGAAGTTGCCTGGATGCCAGGCTGTGCCCAGGGTTCCACACCATTCCCTCCGTAGGACCCAGGGCCTCTATGTCCACTTTTCAGCTTCCGACAGGCAATAAGAAGTAGAGTAGCATTTTCCCCAGCAAAGACTTCTGGTTCTCAGGAACCTGCTAGTCACTGAATAACCCCTGTGGATGCTCTAGCTGAAATTCCCAGTGGTCTAACCCTCCCACTCCCTAGCACTTTTATATTGTGTTGTAAGATTGGTCAAGAAACTGAGTTATATCCTTCATTATTGCTTCTAAGTTCTGTCCTTTTAATGTAAATTACTATTGAAAGAAAGGGTGAGTTTACACTTTGACATAATTACTTATTTGTTCCAGGAATTGCATGTGGATTTAAGGCCTCCTCACTGATGTTATAACATGCATGTTGGAACATTATGTTTTGCATTTGCTTGACATGCTACCTTCCTTGTAATTTTTTTTTTTCCTGTAAAAGATAGGACAGTAGTTAAGGTCCCAGGTTCTAGAGTTAGACTTTGGAACCAAATCTTGGTTTTGATGTCTTTCTAGCTGCGTGACCTTGGGCAAGTTATTTAACCTCTCTGTTTGTCAATTGCTTAATCAGTAAAACACAAATAGCCCAAGTATCTCATCAGGTTATTGTGAGGCTTAAATAAGCTAATTTAGAAGCACATAGCAGTGCTTGAAACCTCATAAGAACTCAATAAATATTAGCTTTTATTATTAATTCTCTGCTTAATTAACACTAATTTATTAAACTCCGTTTTAAATATCACCATCTCTGTGAAGCTTTCCACAATTACCCGAGGCAGAACTAATCCCTTTCACTCCTCTGTTTTCCCAGAGCATTTTGTACATATTTGATTGAACTGTAAATAATTTTAACATGTGTCTTTCTCCCTTGCTAGACTATGAGCTCCATAAGCATAGATTGCTTTCTTTTTAAAATTCATATTGTATTCCTGGCTTCTAGCACCATTCCTGGGTTGCAGTGAGTGGGTAATAAATATATGTTAGTGGGACAGACGCTGATATCACCAAAGTCCCAGAGCTTGGGGCCACGCCTCGTGAGTCTTGAAATCTCTCACAGTCCTGAGCACGCTGCTAGTCACATAGCAAACACTCAATAAATGGCTGCTGATTGACTGATACGGAATGAGCCTACCTCTGAAGCAATAGACCACTAAATCATATCCCAGACATTTGAAAGGGAAAAAGGAACAAAAGATGAGATCTATGGAGCATGGCTTGCTTAGAAATAATATTGTCACATTCATAACCAGGGAAGATGGGGTAGATTAGGAACTTCAATGCATGACTGGGAAACTTGTTCAGACAAGAGGGGCCTAGTTAACTTTGTGGGGCACCAGGGCTCTTTCTCTAGCAGATGGGGAATCATATACTATGGTAACTGAGAGGAGAAACAAAGCAGTGTCATGAAGGACAGTAATCTATGAAGAAGCCAGCCCAGAGGAGGGAAGAAACAAGCTGAAATAAACAGATGGGTGGGTAGGGAAAGTATTAACTGATAACCCAGATCCCCCCCCCCCCGCCCCAGGAAAAAAGGAAGGAGGAAAGACAGCAAGTCAAGATCAGAAGAAACACTGTAGAGAAAACAAGAAAGTAATAATGAAGCAGCAGAGGAAATGCATGGCATGCCTGGGTGTGTGCTAAGAAAATAAAAAATTATCAATGGGCAAGAAGCAAGGTCTGGTGCACAAGCAGGAAGTGAACGACTCTTCAAGGGAACACGGCTGTTAATTTAAGTGCGGACTGGACAACTGCACAGCTGCATCATCCAGATAGGGTCTGGAATAGTGAGCAAGAGGGCAGGGGGCTTATGTAAAAATGACAATAACCGAGGCTCCTTTCATTTGAATAGAACTGTGCTGTATACCATACTTTCATACACATCCTTTGGTTTAAAACAGTGGAATTGAGGCCTTCTGACATTATCTTCTATTTATTCTCTCTCCTGCCTCTCTGTCCCTTGGATTGTTACAAAAACCTTCTCAGTGGTCCCCCTGCTTCTGTCCTTGCTCTTCATGGCTCCTGCATCCACACTACAGCTAGAAAGGTCTTTTGCAAAAATAAGTCATATCATGCCATTCTTCCTTTCAAAAAGCAGAACAGTTTCCTGTTAAGGATTTTCCTATTTCAGGGTCTTTGCACCCTCTGTTCCATCTGCGTGGAATGTTCTTTCCCCAGATATCCACATCATTCATACATTCACTGTTTTAGATATTTACTCAAATGCCATTTAGTCAGGCAGGTGTTCCTGACCAATCTTTCTGGGGATTTCTATTCTCCTAATCCTGCTGTATTTTCTCCATGCCACTTGTCACTGCCTGGCATATTCTGTATTCACTTGCTTATTTATTGTTGTCTGTTTCTCACCACTGAAATGCAAGCTCCAGGAGAGCTAGGGTTTTGGTCACTGCTAGATTGCCAGTGACTGTAGCAGTCCTGGAACACAGTGGTGTGCATTCATGATTACTGGATAAATGACAAGATATATTTGTGGTGAATATGACTATTGTGGCCAGGTAGAGGTTGGAATCTCAGTGACTGCATGTGAGAGACAAACTAAAACAATACAATGTGTCCTTGGAAAACAACTGGTGCCTTCTGATTTTGTGCACCAGGTCCTCATTTTAAGACTTCCTTCCCTTGATTTTCCCCATGCCATCATTTTTCTTCTGCTTATTCTCCTACTTGTATGATCATGTCTCACTTGTTCCCCCAGAACTCTTTATTCCCCATAGGGTATTAGTTTAAGTAAGGAATAAGAAAATATATGTGAAGCTTCAATCTTATATCTGGCACACAGTAGGCTGCAGAAAGGCCAGTTCTTTCTTCTTTATGTCCTCTAGGACATCTCATCATTCCCTTGAAATGATCGATTTCAATATACTCAAATCTAAAATTTTTATCCCATACCAGAAAACCCCATTAAGCTTAAAGACATAAAGAATAAAACCTTGATTCATTATACTTTTCTTTATCTTAGTGGAACCATCAAAAATGCAGTCATCTTAGTCCTCTTATTCTTAACTCCTTACTGCATCTGAATCTTTAATATAATGAGAATTATTGAATTTTGGAGGAAGAATTAATATGAGTTTATCAGTTTCATTTCTGTCTCTGCAATCATGGTCACTCACCAAACACAGGGCCACATATGGCTCACCTGGAATATTCCTTGCTCCCCTTACCCTTCTAATCCTCACCTAGTTAATAGGGCTTCTTAAATGCCAGGCAGGTCTTCCTTGGCTCCTTCAGCCTCAATTAGGTCTACCTCTGAAAAAGATTCCATGCATGCTATATATTTTTTTTTATCTAGCTCATATTACAAATCTAATTTATGGGGTTACTCTAATTCTTTAATATTTGTCTCTCTTTGCCTGATTTGTGAGGACAGAAGATGTGTCTGTTGTATTTATTGTCCCTTTAATGCTCAGTTTCTAAGACACTGCTTGTCTCATTGTGGGTATGAAATAAAAAGATTTCTTGGAAAATACTATAGGCTTCTTCAAAATTTCCAACTTGGTTGGCCTCCAGGACTTCATGTACTCCTATCCATTTTTTTATTTGAATGGACAAAATGGAAATAGTCCCTTGACCTGTTGTTCTCTTTAACCTGCCCATTTCTAGTATTATAACTAAAGGTAAATAACAATTACTTAGGACATATGTCATGTAAGTATATGCTAAAAGCACTTCAAGCACCATCTCATTTACCACCCTATGAGGCAGATACTTTCATTTTCTCCTTCTCACAGAGCAGTTAACTGAAGCAAATTAACACATCTAAATGGCGATGGCATAGTATCGACATAGGCTATGTGACAAAGAGGTCCCATGCTTAATTTAGAAAACTCTTCTATCATGCATATTATCTGGTAAGATCTTGCACACTTTGCTTTGTATTTCAATGTAAGAAATATTTTCTTAAAAAGCCTTTTTTTCCTGGTTACTTTCTTTAAGTATGAACACTTAATAAATAAAATGAAACTAGCAAATCCAGTTTCATGAGATATCCCTCCTTATTGTGCTTTGACCAAATCTTCACATTCACACGTTTATGTATTTGGAGGTTGGTTCTTTGGGAGGTAATTAGGATTAGATGAAAGCAATAGTGGCTTTATAAAAACAGGAAGCTGGGCATGGTGGCACATGCTTGTAATCCCAGTACTTGGGAAGCTGAAACAGGAGGATCGTAGGTTTGAGGCCCAGTTTAAGCAATTTAGAGAGACCCACAGCAACTTAATGAGACCCTGTTTCAAGATAAAAATAAAAAGGGCTAAAGGTGTAGTTTAGAAGTAGACTGCCCCTAGGTTCAATCCCCTGTACCAAAATAAAATAAAATAATAAAATAAAATATAAATAAATAAATAAATCAGAAGAGAGACCTGAGCTAGTATGCTTGCTCTGTCTTGCTATGCAATGCTCTCAGCTACATCATGATGCAGTAGGAAGATCCTCACCAGATACAGGCCAGGCACTCTTGGACTTCTCAGCCTTCACAACTGTAAGCCAAATATACTTCTATTCTTTATAAGTTACCTGCCTTCCAATATTTTTGTTGCAGCCACAGAAAATAAACTGAAACACATCACTTATCCAAGATGAACTAATGGAATGTCTGTATTCTATTCCTCCCCTAGTTACCAAGGATACTGCCTCCTTAGCCATCCCCTTTCTGGAAGCTTCAGCAATTGTCTCCTGGCATATAAACACCAGTAAACCTAGATTACTGTCATATGAACAAACCAACCCTTCTCTCTACTCTATTTCTTCTTCTCATTACTTTTCTTCTGATCTTTCTCAAGTTGAGAAAGAGTATTCTACATGCTGTTGTTACTTTCTCAGCCTGTATTCCATTTTCAATTTACCACTTCCTAGGTTTTACTATTTACCATTCTACAGAATCTGCTTATTAGCCAGGATAAATTAACTTAAGATAGTGGTTATGTGGGAAATATTCAAGCAAGGGTTAATCAGATCTGCATTTTGAAAAGAATAACCATGATGTTCAGAGGAAGAGAGGATATAGAAGACAAGGGGTGACAGAGTCTTAAGCACAGAAAAGATGTTTGAGATGGTAAGTAGTTGAGTCATCATATAGTAAGACTTTGGATGAATCAGGAAGATGATACAGAGAGAAGGAAGCAGGAGATGAATATAGACTCCAGCACCACATTCTCTCTCCATCTTCCCCCAACCTACTTCTCAGTTTCTGCCATGAGGCTACACAGTGCTCCTGAGCTCATTAATCCTATTCCCAAGGGTCACCTTCTCTAACTGCTTTATCTGGTTAATATGAAGAAGAAAAAGTGGCTTTATAACATACTCAAGTAAGGAATTTAAAGAAGAAGAAACATTTTTCTCTTTCTCAGAGTGGTGAAGCAGTATTTTAGGCCTTGAGTTAAAGTACTATAGTGTATTTATAACCCAGAATTCTTTATTTCATAGGAAGTCCTCATCTTCCATGAACTATCACTAGGTCTAGTCCATGTACTTTCTAGTAAGAATCCAAACTTCTCTAAGTATTCCCTGAGTCAATCTTTTATTTAATTTAAATTTTGTGGTGTTAGAGATTGAATAGTACTCCCTGCATGCTAGACGAGTGGCTCATCCATCCCCATAAATTAATATTTTGAATTCTGTAAGCCAGCAATTTCCAATCTCACCTCCATCTGTCACTTAGCACTTGTTTACTATGTGACTTGATCAAATTAATCAATCTCTTTGTTCCTCAATTTTCTCATCCATAGATGGGGATAAAAATAGTACCAATCTAAGATATTGTGAGAATTCCATGTAACATGCAGAGTGCTTAGAACAGTGCAGGCTTATTAGAGTTGTCAGTTGCCACAAGCTTCCATGGTATTCCCAGGAGGTAAACTTTCCCTCCTCTCTGGAAAATCATACTAGAGTATGAGTAAAAGTGAATCTTATTAGGAGACAACCACTCTACTCAGATCATGTATCTCACTGTTGATAACGACACCATGGTCAGGGCTCACCAGAACCCAAGACAAACCTATGGGTATCTCTGGGGACAAGTACAGGCTTCTATATCTTTCTTCTTCCTCTAAAACATAGGCCCTCTGCACTCTATACCAAAGCTTATAGAAAGCAAGATGAAGCAAGCAGTCATGTGTCATAACAAATTTAATTCTTCAGTTTCCAAGAAGATAATTGTATTTATAAAAAATGAAAATGCTCCACTCTGAGAAAACTCCACCATGATTAGCTATTATTAAGCTTTCTGATAAGGCATATCATCTTCCCAGAAGTGACAATAGGGAAGGGGTATAGAAACTCTGAGGAGAAAGTCAAAGTCATGGAAAATCTCCTGCACATTGAGAATATTAGCCACAGCAGCTCCTGAATGTGCTGACACTGATGTGGTCTTAGGTGCTGGTAGGATGGTAACTACAGGGTCTTGAGGCCATGTGACCACCAAGGATTCTTCACTCCAGATGACTTCAAAGCTGAAACAGCTTAGGAGGGGAATGCAAGCCTGCACTATATTTAATAAGACACTACTTCTCCTTGATACTTAAAAAAAAACAAAACAACCAAAAAACCCCCCCAAAAAAACCTTTGCTTTTGACTTCACTTTTCTTTAGTTTATTTAATTCTTCTGAGTTTGATGGAGGTGCAGGGGGAGGGGCATTTACATTGTTTCCAAAATATCTGGAGGTTTACAATCCATCAGCTTTAAATCATCCTCAGGAGATTTCCTGTTTATTGTGTTTTTGCTTAATTTTTATCAGTGCGTTCCTGGACGTATTAGAGGACTGGAAAAGGTCAAGATTCTTTTGTAATCAATTAGTACTTGCTTTATTTCAAATATAAGTAATATGTTTTTCTTTAAAATTTTCTATATATAAAGAAAAGATTGCTAGACATGAAGATCATACATTTAACTCAAATCAGTTAAGAAGAATGGCAGAGCTAGGCATGGTGGCACACACCTATAATTTCAGTACTTGGGAGGCTAAGACAAGAAGATTGCAGGTTTGAGGCCAACCTCAGCAACTTCGTAAGAACCTATTTTAAAATTTAAAAATAAATTTAAAAGAAAGGTCTGGGGATGTAACTTGGAGGTAGAAAGCCCCTGTGTTCAATCCCCAGTACCAAAAGAGAAAAAAAAAAGGAAGAGTGAAAGAGCTGGGGGGATTTCCACTTAACCCCAAACCCAAGTCATAGAGTAGTCATAGCTAAACATGGGAGAGGGGAGGGTATAAAGGCCTATAGGATGTGGCCTCTTCTTCCTCATCACTGGTCATGTTTTTCATAGCATACAAATAATTTAACAGGAACCATTCAAGAGACACTTGGGGGTTATTATCTTGTTAAGTCCTAAGTGTTCATTTGTTTAAGAATTATGGCATTGGATTGCTGGTAATGTGTTGATCAGCCACTTCCATTTTTCTTTTCAAAATTCTGCATTTCTTACATTTTGCAACATCAAGCCCAAACACTTTATAACATAGGATCTATTTCCCCCTTCCTAAATAGAAGGAATTTTTAAGGACCCAAATCTCTAGCTGATTTTAATTAAAGATGAATGTCTACTGAATCGAATTGGCTTAAGAGCATCTAAGAGGAAGCTCCTGAGTTGGTGCTTCACACAAAGTGGAGCGTGGGAAGAGCTTCAGTAGCTGTAGACCACAATTCAGTGATGTTGGTTATCAGGGAGAGGGAAGTCCAATGATACCCCCTTTTCTCATTATGTCTGTTTTGAATGATTCCTCCTTAGAGGGATCGGGAGAAAAGTGGATGAGGCCCTCACTGGGCAGTCTGAAAGATCCTTGGTGATGGGACTGTTTTGTGACTTGAATGTGGTAGTGGATACACAAACTTATGTGACAAAATTGCACAGAAGTAAACACAGAAACATAAACAAAGAAATAAAATTAATCAAGTATGGTGGTACACATCTATAATCCCAGCAACTCGAAAGGCTGAGGTGGGTCTCAAAAAAAAAACAATAATAACTAAAAAGAACTGGGGATGTAGAGATGTAGGTCCTCAGTGGTAGAACTCCTCTGGGTTCAACTCACAGTATTACAATAACATAAAACTGGAGAGTAAGCCGGGCGTGGTGGCGCACGCTTGTAATTCCAGCATTCCGGAGGCTGAGACCGGAGGATCCGGGTTCATGGCCAGCCTCAGCTACCTAGTGAGGCACTCCGCAACTTAGTGAGACTTGGTTTCAAAATAAAGAATAAAAAATAGGGCTGGGGGTATAGGTTGGAGGTAGAATGCCCCTGAGTTCAACTCCCAGTACCGCAACAAACAAACAAACAAACGAAAAACAAAACAAAAAAAACTGGAGAGTAAAAAAAAAAAAACAAAAAACAAAAAAAAAAACTAGAGGAAAAAATTAAGTAAAACTGGAGAAATATGATTGGTAGCAGTGTCTGGGTCAATATCCTGGATGTGATATTGTACTATAGATTGCGACACGCTGCCATGGGATACTGGATAAAGGGCACCTGAGACTTCTCTATATTATTTCTTACATTTCTCTCAAAGTCCAAAGTTTAAAGATAGCTGGGCGTGGTGGCACATGCTTGTAATCCCAGTACTTGGGAGGCTGAGGCTGGAGGATCCAGGTTCACGGCTAACCTCAGCTACTTAGTGAGATCCTCTACAACTTAGTGAGACCCTGTTTCAAAATAAAGAATAAAAAATAGGACTGGGGGGTGTAGCTCAGAGGTAGAATGCCCCTGGGTTCCACCCCCAGTACCGCCAAAAAATAAATAAATAAATAAATAAATAATAATAAATAAATAAAAAGAATTAAAAAGAAGTTTAAAGACAAAAAACCAGGAAAGGTAGCATACACATGCAATTCTGTCTTAGTGGTAATTTTTGCTTTACTCAGAGAATAATTTCCCCAAACCCAAACAATGTATAGACTTTCCTAAAGCTAAACCAAGGAAAGTGTTTCCAGAATATAAAATATCATGTTGCCATTGGTGTTACACACTGATAATTTACTTGTTTCATGTGACTAATATGAGATCTCTTGGTGTTAACTGTGGATTACAATAAATTTTTACTATGAGAGGACATAGAATTCACCTTAATATCTGCTGACACATTTAATACATACAAAAATGTCCATGAAACATATACCTTATAGTGCTCTAAAAAGCATAAAATATGCAAATTAAAGTTTATACTACACAAATAAAAGAAGTTATTTTATAATTTAAACTTATTTTTACTATAGGCAGAATTTTAGAAACTTCCATAATACTCAAAATCAATGTTACATTTCAGGAGGAAATGAACATTTAAACTATATTTGTATATTTCAACATTAAAATAGACATATTTATATATACAAGTTAGCGTTTACCTTGATGCTAGGAATGGGCCTCTTGGGGATAAAACAGCTTTTTTCAAGTGGTGGAAAGGCTGCATTTTGTTCTTTCAATCTAATCTTGTTCTCTGCTATGATTTTCTTGCGCTGCTCAAGAAAAGGTCCAAAACTTGGCAGTTTCTACAGGAAAAGACAGAAATAAGAAATATGTTAGAACAGAGTAGGTGTGGTGGCACACACCTGTAATACTAGCGACTAAGAAGGCTTAAGCAAGAGGATTGCAAGTTTGAGGGTAGTCTGGGCAACTTAGTGAGATTCTGTCTCAAAAAAAAAAAAATAAAATCATTTTAGCTCATGGAAGGAAAAAAAAAGGAAGGATATAAACACATAAATATTAAATATTGTCAACAAACAAACATGTATTTGGGGATTGTTTCATGTCAACTGAAACAAATTCTTCATTAATTTTTGGACTTGGTCTTCCAGTTATTAGATTCTATTAGTTAAGAAAAATAACACAGAAGCACAATATCTTTACCAAATACGTATATATTAGATACACATGTTAATTAAAATACATTTCTAAATGGAATAAGATCCACAATGGTTAGCCAAATCCATCCACTTAAAACAATAGCTATTAGTTAAACCATTTGTTTGGTTTGTATAGACAGAGGTGAAAGACTATTGATGCTTTTTTCCCCTTCATCAAGTTTTTAGCACGATATAGACACAGCTGGAGTCCCTGACAAATGTTTTTGTCAATAGCAAAGGTACTGTGCCAAAGTTCTAATCTGTATCTCTATTTTATCATGCTCAAATTCTTACTACACTTCTCTAAAGATTGTAACTAATGTTGATTGCAAATTACTGGAAAAGCTGAAACACAAAATGGTAAAAATATTGATTTCTCTGTACAGAAAACAAATTTTATTTTGCATGAAAGAAGCAAAAATAGAAATGAAAAGCAGAGGATCTATCACAGTGCTTAAACAAACTCCATCAGTATTCAAAATCACATCACAGCTTTCAATCTCAAGGTTATTCAATTGTACTTTACAGAGTTCATTTAGAAAGATACCTGGGCTTCATGGAAAAATGCTAAGTGGTTTCAAGTTAACACGAAAATGCCCTCATACCATTCATTATCCCACAATTATTTCCTCTTCACTTTGTCCTTCCCCTTTTCTAGAACCTTTGGTCTTCACTTTTACTGACACATACCGCTGGTGATAGACACCACTGAATTCCAAATGTTTTGTGTCACCCTCTAACCTGGAAATGTTAGGTCTCTTTTATAAGATTGAAAAGAAACCAGCCTTTCCTTCCTGCAGAATAAAACCCATTTATCTAGCTGATGGAGGTTTGGAAAACTACAGTACTCCAAGGTCATCCTGATCTCTGACCTAGCAAGTACCCTGGTGAAAAATCACGCTTGTTTCAAAATGCTGGCCTCCACTTGCTGGGCTGCATGATGCCCCAGGAAAATTAGTTCTCTGATCCTCTGGAGATCTCAGCAGAGTTCTCTGATCCTTTAGAGATCTCAGTAGAGTAGAGTAAATTTAAATGAAATTTAAACCACATTCCAACCAAGGCAAAGTTTAACTGCAAATTTCTATTAGGAAAGAACATATTGATGTGGAAATACAAGCTTATTACTTCCATTATTAATTTGCCATAATTATGTCAACCAGTCAAGTAAATGGAAACAATGCTATGAAAGCCAAATTAATTTATATACAATTAGATTAGAACTATATATTTCATCTCCATCTCTTAGTGTTTTCCTAAATTATAATATTGGATGGTTGGAGTAATATGAAATGATATGATGTAGGCGGAGAATATTTTCTTTCTTACGATAAAATATCGTAAC
>PVLC010019450.1:10832-30738 GCA_004027655.1 Graphiurus murinus | reverse complement strand
CTAGCTCCTCCTCGGGGCCCAAGGCACCGGGGCGCGGGATGCCAGATCTCGTCTCGGTAGCCTAGCTCCTTGGCGGTGCAGCGCTAGGGCGCAGAGCGCCGGGCTGCAGCGCAGCCGGCTTTCTTACTTTCCTAGGTCCGCTTTCTGGTTCTTCCTTTGTTGTAATTCCAATTCCGCTTTTTTTTGTTGTTGTTGTTGTTGTATTTTTCCTTCTGTTAAGAAGCTCTTTGTGTGGTAAATTTGGTTCGAAATCGTAGCGTCTGAGGGAAGTTGTTTCACTCAGTCGCCATCTTGGATCTCCTCCCCTTTTTATTTTTTCCTACTATTGGTCTATTTTTGGATTAGAGGTTCAGTTAATCCTCATTTTTACCAGAACTTAATGGGAAGGTTCTTTGCATTTCTTTCTCATCTAAGGACACCTAAACCATAAGAAATGGAATGCTGGTAGAAATATTAACATTGAAGGCACTGCTGTGCAGGCTCAAAAGAAAAGAGGATCATAGTATAGAAAACTGGAAGAAAGATGAATCTTATTGTACAGTGTAAGAAAGCTAAGTGCAATCATATGTTGTATTTATATGTAAAGCAGAACATTCTAAAGCAGAATAAAACATATGACCTTGGATATGAAGCTGAGAAGATTCCAGCAATGTGTTAAAGGGGAGCCTTATTTCTTCCTCTTGCTTAGAGTAAAATGTAAAGCAAAGAGATAGTCTGAGTGAGAAAATCATTGTTAAAGAAGTAGGGCTCCTGTAGGGAAATTCTCAGCCAATCCAGATTGAAGAGACACTAAAATTTGGAAATTCATAGTGAAGAAAGCCTGCTTCAGAGAGAAAGCCAAGGGTGTGGCTGGAAAACCTTTTGCTTTGGAAGGATCAAAAGGGCAAAGTACTCAAAAGTACACACATGGCTCTTTGAAGAGATTAGACAAGTGACTCATAGATCCCTTCAGCCATCTAAGTAGAAGCCAAGATTAGAGGTGGGATTATCCAGGAAAGATCAGTGAATGAGCCTCTAGTCTAATGGAGAGAATCTCTGAAACTTCCAAGGGACATTTTCAAGATTCATGAGTATGTTAAGCCAATAGACAGGGTCACTGCCAGATTGAACTAAAAAGGACAGAGAGAGAACAAAATGGAGAAATGCTGCTGTTAGATTCCCCAAATTCTTTAATTCTTTTTTTTTTTTTGTGTGTGTGTGGTATTGGGGATGGATCCTGGGAGCATTCTACCTCTGAGTTACACCCCCAGCCCTATTTTTTAATTCTTTATTTTGAAACAAGGTCTCACTAAATTGTGGAGGGCCTCACTAAGCAGCTGAGGCTGGCCGTGAACCCGGATCCTCCAGTCTCAGCCTCCCAACTAGTGGAATTACAAGCATGCACCACCATGCCTGGCTTAGATTCCCCAAATTCTAAAGATAGAAAATTAGATGACAAAATTACTCACCTGCAAACAGGTAGGACCTCTACCCCAGGAGCAGAGTTACAAAATGCAGAGGTCTTGAAACCTATTGTGGTTTTTCCATTGGGGTTTTGAAATTCTTTAGGACTGGCAATTCCTTTTTTGAAACTCGGCTATTTAAAAAATTATTACTTTAAAATAATTATAACTATTAGTGTGTTCCTATGCCTATTTCACCATAGTATTTTAGAAGATAAGATATTTTAAAGTTTCACAAATGGACTGATGGAGAATGACTTTGCCCTGGGACTGATGATACAAAGAATTCCACCCATAAGTCATTTAGAAGATTTAGGTGATGAGATTATAGAGGAGGATACTGAGATATGATTTTGGATTTTTTGTGATGCTATGATAGCTTGAGGCTCTGAGGAGTTTGACATAGGTTGAATGCATTTTGTTGTGGGATAGTGCATTAGGCAGCATTCCATCGCTGTGACCAGAATACCTGATAAGGATAGCTTTGTGGGGGAAATTTCCATGTTGGCTCATGGTTTCAAAAGTCTAGCTTTTAGTAAGCTGGTTTTAAGGAGGAAACATCATGACAGCAGGGCATAATATAGAAAAGCTGCTCAGCTTGCAGCAACTGGGAAACCAGAGGGAGGGAGGGAGGGAGGGAGGGAGGGAGAGACAGAGAGAGAGAGAGAGAGAGAGAGAGAGAGAGAGAGAGAGAGAGAGAGAGAGAGAGAGAGAGAGAGAGAGAGAGAGATGAAAGGCCAGGGATAGATATATTCCTTAAGAATCTGACCACAGTGAACCCCTTCCTCCAGCCATTCCCCACTTCTGAATTTTGTTGTATTGGAGACCATATTTTCAACACATGAACTTTTGGGGGAATATTCTAAATCTAAACCATAATAGATAGAACTGAATATCTGGGGTCAGAAAATGGATTATAATAGCCAGAGTAATGGCCTTCCCAGATACCCTTTTATCTGGACCCTAAATATATTGCCTTAAGTGGCAAAAGAGATTTGGGAATATTAAATTAAGGATTTCTAGATTGGGATATTATTCTGGATTTTCTGCATAGTTCTAATGTAATTTCAAAGACCTTTATAAGAAGAAGGCAGGAGGGTAAAGATCATAAAAAATTCATGCAATTGCCGATGGGAGCTTAGAGGGAGAGTTGAAGATATTTGCTGCTGGCTTTGAAGATATAGGATGGGGAAACAAACCAAGAAATTCAGGAGCTTTCTAGAAGCTAAAAAAGACATGAAAAATAAAGATTTATATGATAATGAACTTGTGTTGATTTAAGGCCCTAATTTTGTGTCTTCGCTTCCTGACACCTGCTCTTATCTCCTAGCCATCTTTTCCTTCTCCCACTCTCTACTTACCTTTAGGTGGAGAAACAGGGGAGAAGAAAACAGAAAGTAATAATTTAATGCAGAAAGTTTGCTGTATGGAGTTCACATCAAACTGCAAAATAAGAATTCTAGCATTTTAATAGAGGGCTTATGGGGAAGTCAGTGTCTGGATTGGTGTCCCACAGGAGTTCCCCATCCTTCATAGGAACAAAATAATCAGAGAGTACACTGGATCATACTGGCAGTGGATTAAACTAGTGAGTGTCTGTGGATCCTGGTGAGATGTCAGCTATTAATGGAAATGATGTTATTTTGTGTAATATATTGATGTTCTCCTGTTGCTTCCAATAAGTACTCTTTTGCTTTGACTTTCAGTGTCTTATTTTCTTTTCCTTTTTTCTACTTGATACCCAGCAAACACTTTATATCTACAAATGTGTGGCTGGATGTCCCATTCTACAATGTAAGGACATTATATTAACACAAGTTTGTAAAATGATCTCAGAGTTACCAGTCTGGATAGGAGTCACAGTAGGAGGTCAGGCAAAGATACCTTCCTGAAAAACTACTTGAGGTAGACGCTTTTCCAAAGCAAATGTGGAAAGTTGGCAAAGGGATAGAGGATTGAGAAAGGAAATATTACCAATAATATTATCTTAATATGTGATGGTACTACTACTGATTTCAGTAGCATGTGTGGAGGGTAAAAGGCTAAAGCAGGGTGGGATGTTGGAGGATATACACCAAAAACTATGTGCATGTATGTTTTTATCACATTGAATCACACTATGATGTATAATTACAATGCACTAATAAAATATTTTAAGTAAACAAGTCAATTCAAATAAATTTGTACTATTTTAAGTCATAACATTTGTAGTAAATTTTAACAACAGCAACAGAGAGCTAATAAACCATCCAAACTCTGAATCTAGTATATATTTACAATAAATATAAATTCAGACATATATGGATTAAAATTAATTTCATGTATTCTTTCTCAGGAAGGTTTTGAAAGATATCTTTCAAATAGAAAACTCTAAAAGAGGAAGACATGATATCCTAGCAACCAAAATCACAATGCAGAAGATGCATGAATTTCTTTCCCCTGTAGGATTGCATTTCCTAAGGCTTATAGCAAGAAAACAGGAAGCTGCAACCCCCTTAGATTCTACTTATTTGTCTACTAAGACTTGACAGCTATCAGTGACCTAGTAGAATATCTAAACATTTGGTATATGAAATTCTGACAAAGGTCAAACCAGAAAAGGCACCTATGAAGTTTGACATTGAGTTGTGATAATTTATTATAAACAAGATGAAGAACAATAACAGTTCAAAGATGTGCAGCAAGCCTTTTCTTTATTTATAGTTGGGTTTAAAAATACACTTTGAAAATATGTCTTTACTATCATTTCTTTTTTATAATTCACTTTTATAAATGAGGAAGGTGAGCCTCAGAAGGGTAAACAAACTTGCTGGTGCCATAATAATATTGAAAAATATATTTAATTAAAATTTATATATTTCTATTCACACTGTGAGCTATCATGCCAACTTCATTCTGAATACCATCAAAATTCATCATGCAGAAAAATGTCCTGTCCTATACAAAGAATAAGGGACAAAAGATAAGCAGTCACAAAGTCAAAAGATATTCCCCTTGCCTAGTGGGACTCTCATTAGTGTCACAATTGTTTTAGCAAATAAAGTCACTCACCTGGAGATAGTTAAGAAGAGTGGATGTATTTACCTGCCATGAAATCTGTTTTTCTTATACATAGTGCCTAAAAAGTATGGGATTTTATTTCATTTTGCACAGCTGGAAAAGCTTAGTAGCTAATACACTTTTCATGGTGTGCATCATCTGGTTATCGGAAGGGCCAGAAAATAAATGAAAAAAAAAAATGAACAAAATATATGGTTTTAAGTGAATGTGAACTATGTATATAGATTTAGTATCATATTCTGAAATGGATTTTCAATAGAATGTGAAAATTTCTAATGAAAAAATAATCTGTGTTACAAACCCATGATATTGATTTTTATTTTAAAGGAATTAGCAATATGGATTGGATGCCTACTATGTGCTTGTTGCTATGATATGTTTTGATTGCTGTAATGCTTTGACTGACAACAATGCTAAGAAGAGATTTTATAAATGAGCTCCTCTGATAGGTCAATTTGCTCATAGAGTTGTAGCTAATTATGACTAGAATCATTTTAAGGCAATATTCTGACTTATGTGGTACTTCTGTTAATGATTCTGGAATGACTGTTAACAGTCATTCCGTAAGAAGATGAATGGACGAGTTCTCTTTTCAAAGAGGTAATTTGAAAAATCATTTATCTCTATTTTAGTGCAAATAGAAAGACAAAAACACACTTTCTGAGTAAAAACAAAAATATCAGATAGTTACATTAAGTTGCGTATAATACAGGTGTTCTAGAAAATTAAAAGGAGTTGCTTTTGTCTCAAAAGCTGTGAAATATTTAATAAATTAGAAAGAAAATATATTAGTTAAGTGTTAATTTTCCTCAATTAGTTATCCTCCACTTCAATTTCCAGGGGGAAATTATTACTTAGTTTACATAGCAGGATTTATTTTAACCATAGAATACTTTCCAGGAAATTATTTTACACAAATAACATTTAAACTACTGGTAGAAGGTGGCAGATGAACGATAGGCATTTACCTCCTTTCCTCCCAATATCCTGTGGAAATGAAGAAAATTTTGTTTTAGGATGTGTAAATCTGAAACATAGTTCTGGAATGTGAGAAGTATGCTATTAATGCACTGCAGTGATTCTGGGGAGTTTATGAAGCATAACACTAATATTGAATTGAAGGAGCAAAAGAATAGAGCAAATAGAATCCAAAACAACACGAGATCCTTGCATTGGAGACAATTATATTTTCCCCACTCTACCTGAGAAACTCCAAGGACAGAAAATAGTCTTAGGGACAGTCAAATGAAGAACCATCTATAGGAGCCTGAGCCTTCACTTTAACCAAGATGTACAGACGAGTGGGATAGAGAGAGTTTGTGTGTGTGTGTGTGTGTGTGTGTGTGTGTGTGTGTGTGACTGCTTCGCTGACTTCTTACCATCTACTTTACCTTTAAGTTGGAGTCCCATAGAACTAGGATATGTGTATTTTCTCTTTTCTATACTTCCTTATGAGATTTTGATTTTTCTCATAGCTCAAATACCATCAATCCATTGATAAATTCCATCTTTAAAAGTCTGCAACCAAGTCGGGCGTGGTGGCGCGCACTTGTAATCCGAGTATTTGGGAGGCTGAGACCGGAGGATCCAGGTTCACGGCCAGCCTCAGCTACTTAGTGAGGCACTCCGCAACTTAGTGAGACCCTGTTTCAAAATAAAGAATAAAAAATAGGGCTGGAGGTGTAGCTCAGAGGTAGAATGCCTCTGAGTTCAATCCCAGTACTGCAAAAAAAAAAAAGTCTGCAACCCACGAGATTGTGGTGGTATATGCCTGTAATACTAGTACATGGGAGGCAGAGACAGAAGGATTGCAAGTTCAAGAGCAGCCTCAACAATATAACGAGACTCTCAGCAACCTATATGGACCCCGTTTTAAAAATGAATAGAACCTTAGATCAGCAAAGAAAGTGAGTTAACTGAAGGCAATGGGGAGGGGGGGACACCCTAATGCACATGATGTACTTTCACAACATACAAAGTCAATCACTAACCTGAATTTGAGACAGAGGGAGGGGGGTGGAATGGGGCAGGAATTGGGGAAAGTACAAATGAGATATGTGTGCATGTATATGTTTATCAGCTTGTACCTAACAAAGATGTATGAATACAATGCACCAATTATCATAAAACAAAAAAAAAATGAATAGAATAGAATAGAAAAAACAAGGTCTGGGGATGTAGCTCTAATGTAGAATGTCCTTGGGTTCAATCTATAGTACACACACACACACACACACACACACACACACACACACACACACACACACACACACACACAGTCTGCAATTTATACCTAGAATTTGTGATTCAAATTGCCTATTGCACTGTGATATCTCAAGTCTTCTATAATGATTACTCACTGGTCAGTATCTGTTCACCCAGTTTTTACTACCAACTCCTCAACCATCCTTTACAGAACCACTGCATTCCTGCTCATCCTCTGTAGTTCAGATTGGGTCAATCACTTTATCTGCTCCAAGGAGATAAGCCTGTTGTAGATTTAGCATCAATCTATGTTCCAGAGGTCAATCATATGAACTAGTTCTTACCAATTAAACACAAGTGAATTATTTTGCTAATGTTATCAGAGAAAATAAAACCTTATTCTACTAGAGTGAACAAAGTGACTCTATGTAAGTAAGATTTAAGGAACATATATTCTTTCTCTCTCTCTCTCTCTCTCTCTCTCTCTCTCTCTCTCTCTCTCTCTCACACACACACACACACACACACACACACACACACACACACAAACACATATACACAGAAATAGGACCTAGAGAAGAGAGATGAATATAACACTTTAACAAAATACAGTCACATACAAAATAACAGCATTTCAGTCAACGATGGACTATTTATAGGACAGCATACAACACAAAGTCTAGTTGTGCCATAGGCTCAAATAACAGTTATATGTTCTTTGCCATGCTTCATTAGGTAATTGCACTATAGAGTGTAGAACCTATCATGAGAGTAGTATATGATTGCTAAATATTCATGAACGATGGGATGAATGACTGAGTAAATTAAGTGAAAATAAAAATTATCTTACTACTGAAAGTTGGGAAATTGAGGAAAATGACTGGAATTATAATCATACTAAAAATCTCATCCATATAAAAAGACTTAGTAATGCATAAAATTGATGAACATAAAAAGAGACATAATTATAATAATGTTACGATATTAATCAAAAGAATAATTTACACGGGCACTAATAAATTTCCTTCTAAATGTACAATTTGAATCTGAGCTACACTCCAGGCCCTTTTTATTTTTTATTTTGAAACAGAGTTTCACTAAATTGCTGAGGCTGGCCTCAAACCTGCAATCCACCTCTCTCAGCCTCACAAGTACTAGGATTATAGATGTACACCACCACACCCAGCAAAGTCTCCTATTATTAATGTATATCACTCAGGGTAATGGTAAAGGAAGAATTTTTGTTTGCTTTAATTAGATATGCCTCTTTATTTACCTTTTCACATGTATTTACTTTTTTACAAGTTTTGCAACTCTAAATTACGATAATCATAATAGTTATCTAGTTTAATTCTTATAATAAAATTAACTCATTTTGTTTTAAAACATAAGTGAACATCATCTGAAATAATTGATTAAAATTACATAAACAATCTATAAAATATTAATAATAACAATATAAATATGTATACTTATTTCTGTTGTTTTCAAGATACTAGAATATATGAAAACTATAATCTTGCTCTAAACGAGAAAAAAATGTCGATTGATTTACCCCTTACCTGGTACCTGACCCTCAGCTATATTCTTGCTCTTCACAAACCCTCAAAAGAACCTTGAGAGACAGAAAATACTGGGAAATTTCCCAATATTTCTACTGTTAAATATGTGGCTAAACTAGTATTAAAGTATTTTATTTTCCTTGACTATTCTACTTGCCTATAACATATTATTTTCTTACAAAAGCATAAATATTTTAGAAATTTGTATTTCAAACATTTGTATGCATACTTATTCATAGGTTTATTTTCCATTTTGCTATTTCTATTTGTTATTTAAATATATGATGCTGCTTCATATTTTTGTGGCTTAATCTGGTGTATATTGTGACAAAAGACAAATTTTATGTTCTTGAGGATAGGTGGATAAATATGTGGATATGTATTCAATGATTTGGTGTTATCGGGGCTAATAGAACATGGCACACACACCTAGAACATAATTCATTATTTTTTGACAACATCAAGTGTGACACTGTCTTTAGAGGGAAAAGGTGAATATAAATGAAGTTTTTAAAACACAATATTTTAAAAAATTAAAATGAAATTTACTTTGGACAATTCTATTCATCAATTATATAATATATATCATTTTTATGAAGATGATTTTGGATTAAATGAAGAGAAATCAATCTGTAATAATTAAAATTGAATTATTACAATAAGTTTTTCCCAAAGAATTTAACTTTTTATTAGTGCCAACACTCAGATTTCAAAAAAGGCCAAACAACATTGTGCAACTTAAATTCTTTCCTACTCTACGCAAAAATGATATTTCTTCCATCTGAGCAAACTTTACAAATGCAGGATTTGAAGACTCATGTTCTACTAAATAAAGATAGTTCTATCTTTTGAATGAGATAATTCTTATATTGGGAGACAGTTATTGGAAACATACCTAGAATTTAAAATCTGAAGGTGACCTTGAAAAATGCTTCAGCCTGTTTACAAAACAAAAGAAAGGTAACAGGTGTATCTTTTTTATATTGGGGTCCTCTAAGAGTGTTGTAGCTTTGGAAAGACTTCCTCAAAGAAAACATCAGCGTCACTAATAATGGCAAGTTTTCATGTCTAAGTGAACTTAGATTATTATGCTTATTGAACTATTCAAATAGTGTCACTTTTTATGAAACTATATAAAAATTATTGGAAATCCAGTATATGCAAAGTTTGAATCACTATGGAGATATTTTATTATATATCTCAAATGAAAATCATATTACTTAATATAATATTATTTAGATTCTGGTATTTAATATTTCAAAATTATTCACATTATACATGCCAAATGATAATTATGTATGTTAGAAATAAGAGTCACAATAAATTTTGGAGGAAAAAATAGAGCACAATGGTTTATTCTGCTTTTGCTTTTACATAATTGAATATCAAATACCTTCTGGAAAATTTTTATTCTTTGTACATTACTGTAAACAAGCCCTGAGAACCTTAAATATAAACAATGATGAATATTGTGTATTTTATTATTAAAAAACAAAAGTTGTCCTTTTATATTTATATACAAACTTAAAATACCTGTTTACTTAGAAACATACTCTATTTAATACAAGCTTTTATTTATTTATTTATTTTTTATTATTATTCAGCACAGATTTTTTTATACATTTCTTGAGTACAACAGGGTTACATATACATTTACGACATATCAATCACTGTCAGAGCACAATTAGCACCACTTCTTCGTTTTCCACGTATAGCCCACATTCCTAACATAGCCTGGTCAAGCAAACTTTCTAGAGTCATAAAGCCATAAACCTTTAGAGTCATATATTTACTTTCTAAGAAGTAGGAGAGTCTTTCATCTATGCATCCCAGGAGCAATCTCCAGATTTCGAGATGCCAGAGTAGCCATAGCAGAAGAATCAGTATAATTACTCATATATGCAGATAGCAACTGCCGGGGGAGAAAGGGCCCAGCTGGCCTCCCACAACTTCCTCATTTTTATTTTAAAATGCACAAAGGACTGTGCCTGTCTTAGGTCATTTCCTAATAGGTGCATAATTTTACCCGTCAAGCAGTCTCGATGAGTCATTCAATGAGCCCTTTCTTAGGTTGATATTGCCCTGAGAAAATCGAACCCGTCATTGACTACCAGGGCCTGTGCAAGGCAGTGCTTGCAGTTTTATTCCATGTAAATCTGCTTGTATACTAACAAAGGCATTGATCAGAAGGCATACAAAGAGTGGTAGAATGCATAAGCCTAGAATGACTATTGTTGCTAATTTGATAACTCCTCCCAGCAAGGAGGTAAATGAGGGCCAAGTAGGCACCAAGGATTGAAACCGATCTACAAATGTCTTAGCTGTTTCTGCCACATTAAAGAAATGGGCTCTGCATTATATAGATGAAAAATCTCCTGGTGTAACTAACAAATCTTTTTTTTTTCTTTCATCTTTCCCTTTTTTTGATTTATTTTTATTTGGTGCATTGTAATCACACATCTTTGTTAGGTACAAGCTACTATAGGTAGAGGCACACATGCACACATTTCTCATTTAACCCTTCCCCAATTCCCACCCCACTCTTTCCTCCTCCCTTCTTCTCAAGGTCAGTTTAGTGATTGACTTTGATGTGTTCATGAAAGTACATCATGCTCATTAGAGTGTTCCCCCCTCCCCACATCACCTTCCATTTAGTCAAATTCTTTGTTCACCTAAAGATTCTCTTTCATCTGGAGTCACTCTTATGTCCCATTTCCTCCCTAGCTTCCACATATTAGGGAGAGCATACGATTTTAAACTTTTTGTGACTGACTAATCTCACTTAACATAATGTTTTCCAGTTTCATCCATTTCCCTGCAAATAAAATGATTTTGTTCTTCTTTGTGGCTGAGTAAAATTCCATTGTGTACATATCCCATAGTTTTGCAATTCATTCATCTGTTGATGGACATCTTGGCTGGTTCCATAGTTTGGCAATTGTGAATTATGCAGCTATAAACATAGACACATATGCATTGGTCTGATAGTTTGGTTTCCATTCTTTTGGGTAGATACCCAGAAGTGGTATTGCTGGATCATATGGTAGGTTCATTCCCATTCGTCTGAGGATCCTCCATATTGTTTTCCAAAGTGGTTGAGCACTCAAAGGAAGATCAATACATGGGATTGCATTAAACTAAAGGGCTTCTGTGCAGCAAAGGAAACTATCAAGAACCTCAACAGAGAGCCCACAGAGTAGGAGAAAATTTTTGCCAGCTACTCTTCTGATAGAGGACTAATAGCTAGGATATACAGAGAACTCAAGAATCTCACAGCTAAGAAAACAAATAACCCAATCAAAAATGGGAAAAGGAACTAAATAGACACTTCATAAAATAAGAAATACAAATGGCCAATAAATGTATGAGGAAATGCTCATTATCGTTAGTAATCAGAGAGATGCAAATCAAAACTACCTTGAGATTTCACCTAACTCCAATCAGAATGGCAATCATCAAGAACACAAACAACAACAAATGCTGGTGAGGGTGTGGAGAAGTGGGAACCCTAATACATAATACAAATTTAAAATACATGTTTACTTAGAAACATATTTTATGTTGTTAATTCAAGTGAGAAATTTTTTTTAACTTTTAAAGAGATATTATACCTGAAAGTTCAAATTGTAGCTTTATAGCTGAAGTAGGCAAATGGATACTGATCTTCATTATGTTCATATATGCTGACTATGTTTTCCAGTAGCCAGTTATTGTATGACACATCAGACTTAGTAGTGTAAAAGGACAACTTATTGTGTTCATGAGTTATGTAGGTCAGGAATATAGACAGTCAGCAGGAAAGACTTGGAATCTCTTATTCATGACATATGGAGGCTGAACTGGGCAACTTCAATGGCTGCTTGTGATGTGTCCCTTTGATCATCTTTTTAAAAAAATGTTTAGCAAAACTGATTTAGGAGGACTCAAATTCCACGCTTAGCTTGGGATGTCAACTGAAGTTCCTATACTGGGTTACTACCAAGCGCTCCATGTGGCTTGGGCTGAAATCTTAACCTTCAAGGTGCTGGCATTAGGAAAAGAGAACATTGCAAAGTGATTAGGTCTTGAAGATGGAGCCCTAATGAAAGAAATCTGTACCCATATAAAAGAGCAACATAGGAACTCCTTTATTCCTCCTGCCATGTGAGAATACAGTGACAAAGAATGATGGAAGAATCATGAAACAAGCTGTTGTAAAGCACTGAATCTGTCTCTTCTAGCCTCTAGAACTATGGTAAATATATTTCTGTTGTTTGTAAGTTACCCAATTTGTGGTATTTGGTTTCAATATCCTAAATGGATTAAGATGAGTTTTGAGTTAGTGCTTCAATATATAAAGCCAACTTTCATGTACTTTATGGCAGCCTTGGAAGTCAGATAGCATCCTCTACTATGTTTTATTGTGGCATACATCTTGTCCAAATTCAAGGGAAAATGACATATTTCTACCTCACAATGAATGTATATATACAAAAAAAAAAAAAAAAACCATGTCCATGTTTTGAAATCACAAAAATCTATTTCCCCAAATCTATTTAAAATTTTTCTGCAAGCAAAGTATACTTTCATCACAAGACTTCCCAAAATATTTTATCTCATTAAAGGATCATTAGGCCGGGCGTGGTTGTGCACACTTGTAATCCCAGTACTTGGGAGGCTGAGACAGGAGAATCCAGGTTCATGGAAAACCTCAGCTACTTAGTGAGGCCTTCTGCAACTTAGTGAGACCTTGTTTCAAAATAATAAAAAATAGGACTGCGGGTGTAGCTCGGAGGTAGAGTGCCCCTGGGTTCCATTCCCAGTACCACAAAAAAAGAAAGAAAAAAGAAAAAGAGATCATCAGTTTGAAGCTCAATGTCCAGAATTTCAAATTTATATCAAATTCAGGTACAGCTGAGGCTTCTCAGGTATTATGGCCTTTGATTCCCAGAAGAGAAAAGATAGCTTCCCTCCTCCACAATGTGCTGTGATAGGAGAGTCATAAATGATACAAAACAGGTCTATCAGAGTATTGTAGCTCATGTAATCACTCAATTGCTATTCATATATGCAAATTACAATGATTATATCTTTCCATGTGATAGATTTAAAAACATAACTTTAACTATTTTATACCCATAATTTATATCAACTCATAAGCAGACAATTTATTCTGAATTAGATCCCATTATTTCAAAGTAGCAAAGAAAGCGGGTGTAAAATTACAGTTTCCCAGAAACAAAGAGAGGCACAAGCTATGTGATCATATATTTAGAATATTGCCTGTAGGTAAAATGATATTAAAGAAGTGTGGTTAAGATGAAAGCTTGCTAAAGCTTGAATTGTGCCTTTGGTATTATTAAAAGAGCTATGACTAATTGCCATAGAATATTGGATGTCAGATTATTTCACGGAAATAGGAAGACATGAAACTGCTAATCACAGACACTTTATCTTTTGAAATTGAGAGAAAATTCCTCTGATCTTAAATGTTATGACTATTGAAGTGTTTCCCAAGGTAAATAATATAATGCTACATAGTCACATCCATGTCAGTAGTACATATATGCCACAACCCAAAGCTTTGGACAGAAAACCTTATATTTTAGAAACTGATAACACAACAATAAAATATTACAACTTTGAAAAGGAAATAAGGAAACATGTTTTGGTATTCCATAGCTCTAGAAATTATAACAATTAGAAATAAGCTCAATATGTAGATTAGATCAACCAGTCTTTTTTTTCCTAGACAAATTGTGTAAGTGCTTGGAATATCCAGGGAATAAAATAAAAAGAAGATACAAACTCCCTCCCCTGGAGCCCATGGGAATTATCTACTGTATTCTTTGCAGTCATATGTTTGAAAGAATTCAGTCTCATATTTGGGCTGATCAATAATCTGAAAGTCAATAAATTTGGTTCTTGCAGAGTGGACTCCATTTGACAATATCAAGACTTACAATGCTCTAGTGCTAAGCTCAAAAACATCTCCCTGAGACCTGAATGAAGCCACCTGTTTCAGCTTGGTGGTCTGTTCTACTGGAGTCCTTCACCTGTCCCCTTGCTGGTTTTAATAACAAGGTCTCTAAGGAATGGACAAAAATTCCTAGGAAAAAGATATGCTCTTAAAAATTACATAAGGGCTCATTCCTGGTACTGTTATGGCAGAAGAAGGTAGAAAGGGAATTCCCTGACAGTACACAAGAATTTCCACTGCCTTCTCCTACATGTTCTGGGAAATGAAAAAGATCTAACAGTAAGTTAGAGTAACTCTAACCGAGGAGAATACAATGATCCCTTTATTAAAGCAAACTTGAGACATATTATGTAGTTCATATGAACTTATAGTAACTAGAAGAAAAACAAAAAAGTTAACTATTTTGAGTGAATTTATTTGTATATTATCTACCTACCTGCCTATCTGCTTACCTAAGTAAACCTTACACTTTCAGAGAATAGGGACTATTTTGAAACAGAATATCGCTAAGTTATCATTTACTGGCCTCGAAACTGCAATCTTCCTATCTCAGCCTCCCACGTATTGGGATTACAGGCATGGGCCATAGCACTGGCTCAACATTTGTTTTTTATATTCTAGGTTATCTTGCAGTAAAAAGGCTGTCTAGATTGATGATGTACATGTAAATACAGATAAATATGTTATTAAGCAATGTTCTTAAGAGAAATATGTTGTTAAGTAATACTGTATTCCAAATAGAAGAAAATTCCCCACTGTGAATAGTACAATATTTTACTATGTTAGGAATTTTTTAACCAATTTATTTGAATATTAATTATGCTTATAAAATGATTGATTATGTTATATAAAAACTAAAATTAATAAAGTTGGAAGCATTGTACTTGCTGAAATCCTTACCAAGGTATTCTTTACTAAACAACAGATATACATACTAAATGCCTAGTGTTGTAACTTCTTAAGATGCTAGTTTATACACAACCACATTGAAGGTTTTTGAGACAAGCCTCAAAAGCAATCCAAATAAGCAATATTTACATACTGTGGCTCAGGGAATAGATATTAACAGAAATTACCCTCCTTCAAGCCGCTGTCTAGACCACAGGAAACCTGGTCAACAGCATATGGGACATCACAAGGTTCAGACTCAGAAGTTTCCACGATGCCGTGGCCAACAGTTAGATGCAGTGAGTCACGGCCACGACAGCAACAAACTCTCAGCACACACAGGCTGCCTAGACAGTGAAGGATCCACGTCAAGTCAGGCCAGAGTAACATCTAACAGCTCTAAGGAATGATTTATCTTTGAATCAATGGAATTTCTGCATCTACCAGAATGTAGAAGCTTTTGCCAAGGCAAGAAAAGTATAAAAAATTAGGAGCAAACAAATAGCTTTTCATAACTTGGCTGCTTCAGGGAAGGAATTATTGTATTATAGGATTTGATCTAGGTAGTTACAGATAGTCACATCCATGTCATCATGTCTGTTCATATAAATGTAGCATCTGTTTAAATAGGTAAATGATAGTATCTACTTCAAATGAGATTAAATGAGGAATAAATAACAAAACTAAAATTATTTTAGCTCACAGTCACACACACATACACACACACTTTTCCTAGGTTCTGTACATTGCTTAGAAAAAAATATAAAACATAACAATTCCATTCTTCCATAGAAAAACATAAGTGTGACTAGTGAGGGCCAAATGCTAATATATTATATGGAGATCAGAAATCAACTCTAATTATATCTTCTCACAATTCTACTCACTTCAGAGAAATCTAGCTCCCATCAGCTTTATCTGTATGATTGGATTTACCTTCAAGTAATGTCATTCCTCTTACTAGTGGTTGGTTCATAATATCAGACTAAAGGCAACCATCACATACCATTTGTCAGGTCACAGGAGCTGGTGCAGGACAGGTAAATTGTGATTTTCCTAGCCAGGGACCTGTGAAGGAAATATGTTTGGGAATATGGAGGAAATGTATTTTCTCTCTCAAGAAAGGCACTTGAGAGTAAATTCTCTTTTCTTCACATTGCAGTTGCTTAATACAGGCCTGGAATCATTGCCAGCCTGAGAAATAAGCTGTCTTACTGAAAGGTGCAGAGGGGAGAATTTCAGAGAGGAGAGTTGGAACCAATGGATCAGCCAACCCTGGGCTCCTACCTGTGTGAACCAAATGCTATCTGTATTTTTAAAAGTTATTTTCATAAAATGTCCTATTCTCTTCTATCTCAAACATACCTAATAAATATCTATATACAAACCCAGAAGATACTAACTTTATTCTATTGTTATCTCATTCTGTTCTTTCTTACCCTTATTAGTGTTTCATTAAACCTTCCACATGCCCAATCCACACACTGTAATTGATCCAATTTTGTAAGTAGAGTGCAAATTTACTATGAATTGCATTGAAGCTGAACTTGTTCAATATATATATATATATATATATATATATATATATATATATATATATATTCTATATATAAATATATATTTATATATATATTGTTCAATATATATATTCAATATATATAAATATATATATTCAATATATATAAATATATATATATATATATATATATATTTTGTGGTACTGGGGATTCTACCTCCGAGCTATACCCCCAGCCCTACTTTTTATTCTTTATTTTGAAAGAGGGTCTCACTAAGTTGCGGAGTGCCTCACTAGGTAGCTGAGGCTGACCCTGAACCCGGATCCTCCAGTCTCAGCCTCCCAAATGCTGGGATTACAAGTGTGTGCCACCACACTCAACTTGTTCAATATTTGAAAGTGAAAGGAATACATACATAAGTACTATTTTATCAGATTTAAAGTTTTATTTGCATATTTATTCATGTCATATAAATATGCATATATGTGTTCAAACAGAAAGACAAATGGAGTTTCTGAATGACATTTGTTAATCTACTTAATAAAGTGGTGTTATGGAACATTTTTAAACAAATTATGGGTTAGTGGTTATTGTCTGTATCTCCAAATGACCGACCAAGAGGAAAATATCAAAATATAATAATTTCATCATAATGCCTTCAAATTAAGGAAACTATTAAGTCCTAGGTTCCTATAACAGTTTCTCATATGGAGGTTTATGAAAGTGAAAGGAAAATAAAAACATACGAATCAGCTCAAGGGAATTTCTGTGGTCTGGGTGTGAAACTTTAAGGCTCAGAAATAAAGAGAATGAAACATATTCTTTTTCCTCTGTTAACCATGCCTGCTGGGGAAGGAAAGTCCCACATTAGACTGTGAGAAACACTACAGGCTCTTGTTATTTCAAAGATTCAGCTTGTTCTTTCTATTTCTGAGAGAAGGGGACCAGGACTAGACTGCTGTTTAGCACATTGGCCTCATGATTTTGTTTGTTCGTGTGTGGCGATATACAAAAGTAAACTAAAAACTTGACTTTTTTTTACAGCATATATAGAAATGGTATTTATCTAGTGTGTATAGCAATCAACTTAATTTTTTTGTTTCTAGCTATGTTTTTCCTTTTTTAATACATTTTTTGGTGCAGTTTAGTCTCATATCCTAATGTAGTTCCTAACGATAGTGACAAACATGCACATAGCACTTGGTGAGCTTTCCTCCGACTCCCTCCCCACTTCTCCCCTTCCCCATACAAAATGTGGAGAATGGCACTGGCAGTCTCACGTCATTTAAGAAATAGAAGTTGCTGAAGGAGATTAGAGGCCTATGGAACTGTGGCTCTACTGGTGGAGAAGGGAGAGAATTGAAAAGGCTATGAATGAACCAAGACAGTAAGAGATAACCAGGGGTGGGGAGTGGAAGACTAAAAACCTGGGACTGCTGTGCCACACTAGTTATTCAGTTTTTAGTGGCACCTTGTTTTAATATCTTTTTTTAAATATTGGCTTTCAAACAATTCATTATTGTTACCCACATTTTTCATAGCTATATCTCACACCTCACCAATGTGTTTCAGATATTTTGGGGAGAAAACCTTTCAAGAGAATGTTCAGAAAGGGAAGAATATATAGGATCGTGTGTGTGTGTGTGTGTGTGTGTGTGTGTGTGTGTGTGTGTGGTTGGTACTGGGATTGAACCCAGGGGTGTTCTAACTTTGGAATATACCCACAGCCCTTTTTTATTTATTTTATCATTATTTTGAAACAGAGTCTAGCTGAATTGCTCAGGCTGGCCTCAAAATTGCACTTCTCCTATCTCAGCTTCTCAGGTACTGGGGTTACAGGTGTGTACCACTGCAGCCAGAAATATACAGGTTCTTAAATAAGGGTTCAAAATAAATGAACCTGAAATGGAAATTGACCAAGAGAAAACAAACATTCTTGAAAAACGTGGAAAGAACTGGAGACTTCCCATAAGTAGAAACGGAAAAGAGGACAAAGTCTGGCTGGCCAGACAATTGTAGGACAGATAACCACAGTTCCAGCAGGAACCACAGATGGAGGACTTGGGGACATGCTGGCAATTCCACACATACAGAATGGATGGAAAATATAGTCTACCCCATAGGAAATACCCAAAAGAATGGAAACCAAACTATCAAATGGATGCATGTGTATCTATTTTATAGTCACACAATTCACAATTACCAAACTGTGGAACCAGTCAAGATGTCTATCAACAGATGAATGGATTACAAAACTATGGGATATGTACACAATGGAATTTTAATCAGCCTTAACAAAGAAAAAAATCATGTCATTTTCAGGGAAATGGATGGAACTGGAAAACATTATGTTAAGTGAGATCAGCCAGTCACAAAAAGTAAAAAATTGTATGCTCTCCCTAATATGTGGAAGCCAGGGAGAAAGTGGGTCATAGGAGGGACTGTAGATGAAGAAAGAGAACCCTTAGATGAGAAAAGAAGGTAACTTAACTGAAGGTGACGGGGCGGGGAGGGAAACACTCAAATGCACATGATGTACTTTCACAAACATATCAAAGTCAATCACTAAACTGAACTTGAGAAGGAGGGAGGAGTTGGGAGTGGAGTGGGAATTGGGGAAGGGTTAAATGAGAGATGTGTGCATGTATGCCTCTACCAGCTTGTACCTAACAAAGATGTATGATTACAATGCACCAATAAAAAATAAATAAATAAAACATTCCTTACCTGATTTCTCCTACTTGGGCATGGATATAGTATTCTTGCTTGCAAGTGTCAGTAGAATCACACAGTTCATGGATTTGGTTATCTTTCTCTAGGTGCATGTACATATGTGTGTCCATGTGTGTAGGGGGTTTAAAATGAGGATATAAGAAATAAATGCGTCTGATAATTGAACTGGTCGATATGATAGAGTTATATATCTCTATGTCTATATATACACAAACACATACACACAGAGCTAATTCTTATACACACTTAATATAAAAACAATGCAATGATACTGTGATAAAATCCAAGTCCTACTCATTGAGGGATGATGGGAATGATAGATGATATTCTAGTAGAGCAAACAGAAATGACAAGTCCTTATGCTTGTATTTTTTGAGGGGGGGGGCATTACGCTCTTCTATTTTTGTACTCTACAGCATTACAATTCCATAGCATCTGCAGTTTATAGTTTGCCCTATAACTACAAATTGCAGTTCAAATTTATAGTTATAAATCCAGAGGATCTTTTTTTTTTTTTTTTTTTTTTTTTTTTTTTTTTTT
>PVLC010019450.1:0-10732 GCA_004027655.1 Graphiurus murinus | reverse complement strand
CCCAAATGCTGGGATTACAAGCGTGCGCCACCACGCCCGGCTCAGAGGATCATTTTAAGAAGAGAATTTAGAAAGGTTTTCTCTAGAGTATGGCCTTCAAAATGCCAGTGACATAGTTTACTGATTACACTAGGGGTGACTTTTCTGTTTCCCTTTGTCTCTTCAGGGAATGTGGGGTCAGAGAGTGGTGTTTCATGAATTACCCATTTAGAGAGCATATTAAATTTTTGCTTCATTTGATTAAAGTGCTCCTTTTTTTTGGTATGGTCCAAGGTTTGTGTGTGTGTGTGTGTGTGTGTGTGTGTGTGTGTGTGTGTGTTTTCTCACATTTCTATTATATCCTTTTGAAATGCCATTAAATGAGCTTCTGGTAGTACTAGCACAGGAATATTGTCATTTACTCATTTTATGCTCATTATCTTGTAGATTGCATGAATATTCTTATTCTCCTCTTTACAAGTTATGGTACTTCCATTTGACAAGGTAATTTCTTGAAAAATCAAAACCAAAAAAAAAAAAAAAAAAAAAAAAGTCAGCCGGGCGTGGTGGTGCACACTTGTAATCCCAGCATTCGGGAGGCTGAGACCGGAGGATCCAGGTTCGCGGCCAGCCTCAGCTACCTAGTGAGGCACTCCGCAACTTAGTGAGACCCGGTTTCAAAATAAAGAATAAAAAATAGGGCTGGGGGTATAGCTCGGAGGTAGAATGCCCCTGAGTTCAATCCCCAGTACCACAAAAAAAAAAAAAGTCCATCAATAATACTTAGAGAGCATTTTATTTACACAGTGGTCAACAAATGAATATCAGAAAGCATTCAACAATTATATTTGACATGAACTAAAAAAAGTCATTATTATTGTTAACCATTGGATGCTGTTACACACTCTCTACTACCACAACTGGCTTAAGTATAGTAGTGTCTGTTTTACTGAACAATAATTGTATAATATATAAATCTGTAGGTTATAAACTTTGTTCATTAATTACTGCTATATTTCTCACATTTAAAATTTAAGCTCAGGAATTTCATTAAAATCTATATTATTGAATTGTATTTATAAGTTGCATTCTGAAAAATGTACTGAAAATTTCTTTTCATTGAAGTTTGATTGATAGAATTAGTAGGAAATTAAGCTTTCTTTATGTCTTACAACAACATACTTATTTGGCCAGCATATGTTACAGCCAACAGAGGTACTGAAGCAAATAGACAAATATGCTAAAGAGCCCAGATTTAGACTTTCAGGTTATTGAATTCAGATTCTTTCAGAGGAGCCCTGAAAACATTGATAAAATTTCAAATAGCTTTATTTCTTAGCCTTGCAAGAAAATCCACCACTTATTTTTCATTTATAAATGAATTCTACATGGAAGTAATTCTAGAGTCAATTATACATGGAATTAGAATCTGGCCAGAGAGACCCCCATCTACATTGGAAGTAATATCATTTACAATTCCATCCAGACTGCAGGCAAAAAAGCAAGAAAAATCAACTATGGTCTTAAACCTCTCCCATCATCATGTTGTAAATTTTTAAAAGATCATTATTATTGATGCTGAATATGGATTAAGGATGGTATGTTTATTTGATTCCAAATAGATTTATAAAGTTTTCAACACTGCATCCTGGCCAAGAACTTTTCCTGAGGTGCCTTTTTTGTTACAAAAGCAGAGGGCCCACTTCTATATGCACTTGGAAAACAGGCTTTGGGTATAAACAGAAGAATAGGACTCAACAAGCTAAACCTAAATTATTAGCTTAGCCCAGGAAAGCAGGGTAGTAGCTATTATCAAATACTGCCCAGCCCACCTTTGTGAGAAGAACTGTGATAGTTATGTAGTATCTACAAGGAATTTTAAGTACATTGTGTAAAAATGTCAGCTTGGCATAGTATGCTAGTGCAGCCATTATGACAGTATGTCAACTTTTACCTGGAGGAGTATAATTAAATGTAATGTTCAAATGAATGGTTTGCTATGACATGTATTATTCTCCTGTGCTGGCTCAAAAGAAGCTCTGCACTGTGCTACACCTTAACCTAGCTTTACCATGAACCAAATTCCATCAAAATTACTGAGACAATTTAATTGAAATGTACTGCTTGCTTCAATCAACTTTCCCTTAAGAAACCTCAGAATGTTTTCATGCGAACTCTCACTTTTCCTAATAGATCTACAATGTGTTAAAAACTAGAAGAAACAGCTAATTGATTACTGTAGATCATTTTATGTGTTTGAAACCACACTAATTTGACATCTGCACATCTACTACTTTGAGAGCGAAGTTGGGAACATGAAATTGCATGTCTTCCAACAGGATGATGACATCTATAATTCCTTAATAGTTTGGCTAAAATGAATGCTGGATGTATAGCAAAAAATTAATCTTATACAATGAAAGAATATTGACATTTTTAGGTCAACCTAGGCTAGTGACTTTCTGGCATTATTTGATGTGCACTTACTGATTGAACTATAGACGTTATTGTTCCATTTATTAATAAGGTAGCCTCTGATTCCATAGACTTGGGGATGAAAAGTCATCACAAAATCATCAAAGAGAAAAGTAAAGACATATTGAAACTATTCAGAAATCCATCCAATTTATGAGAATGTGTAAATCCTGTGTGGATGTTTAATATTATAGGTACTAACAATAATAAAATAAATCACAATTTAAAATCACAAAATTTTTTGGAGTTCACTATTATTTATGAAGTTCTCAAGATTGTAGTATATTTGTGAAAAGTTACAAAGGGCTGAGGGTGATGGTACATGTCTGTAATCCCAGTACTTAAAAAGGAGGTTTGCAGGTTTGAGGACACATTATGCTCAAAAATGTTATTTAAAATTAATTTCTAAAAAGTATTTCTTTTATAATAGCATTTAACATTTGGAGATTATGAATTTAGGAAAGTAAAACATGGATGATGACCTTGTGTGTGATAAAAACTTGGACATTTAACAGAAAGAAGGAAATTACAGTGCTAAATCTATTCTTTTTAAAAAAAAATTTTTGGTGTATTGTAATCATACATCTTCGTTAAGTACAAGCTGGTAAAAGCACACATACACACATTAAATCTATTCTTTTGGCATACATAATTTGATTATGATTCACATATAGCCAAGAAAAATACCAATACAAGGTAATAAAGCTTTACTTTTAAATTTTAGGTATTTATGTTCAAAATTTTTTAAAGTTTCTCATATTCTTCTAGAATTTATTATATTAAAAAGTAAACTTGTGGTCAAATATCTGGTTAAATACTGCTTTTGTCATTAATTTTCTCTGTTTTATGCATTTATCATATTTCATAAATACTCAGAATCTCTTCCTGCTGGAGGGTTAAATAGTTCATGCAGTGAAACTCAAGTACAGCCATCTGACAAACTTTGTGCAATAACATGTGATTAGAAGGAAGTGACATCCTCCTCTTTTCCCTGTGATAAGACATCTGTCATTGTTCCAGGTGGAAAATACCCATCTGTGATCTTGAATGGAGATAATGTGGATCAGAACCACACCTGAACTTAGATTTTCATTGTTGATGTCTTTTACCTGTTGTTTAGATTTATTCCTATGAGTGTGTGTGTGTGTGTGTGTGTGTGTGTGTGTGTGTGTGTGTGTATTTAAGGCTAACATTAATGGAATTGTTTTCCAGATTTCTTTTTTAGTGAATTTGTGGTTGGTGTATAGAAAAGGTATTGAATTTTGTAAGTTGATTTTGTACCTAGCTACATTGATGAATTTGTTTACCAATTCTAGAAGACTTCAAGTAGAGTGTTTTGGATCATCTAAATATAGCTCTACATCTTTTTTTTTTTTCATGACTGATATAAGAATTATAATGTACAACCTTAACTTTTCTGTTTTATAAATAATTTATAAGTTTATATAAACTATCAAAAACTTGCAAGTTCCATATTCTCTCTTCTTTTTGTTAAAGTTTCCAAAGACAACTTTATACATAATCTTTTTTTCCAGTAAAATTGCTTTTTATTTTTTTTTAATTTTTATTGATGCATTGTATACATACATTGTCATGAGGTACAAACTAGTAGATACATACACATCTATCCAGATATTTACTAATTCAGATGTTCCCCTTCTTTTCTAAGAAAACAATCTTTCCTCTGCTTTCATTTTCTTACCATTTTCTTCTCTTAATATAACTGGTCCCTAAGTTTCTTTTATCTTGAAATAGTCTTATTTCAACTTCATTATTAAAGAATGTTTTCACTGGCTATAGAATTCTGGGTTGATAGTTTGTTTTTGTTTGTTTCCATACTTTAAAGGTGCTATTGTATTTTCTTATTTTCCTGGATTCTGGAGAGAAGCCAGCTATTAATAGAAATGGTGTTTTTGTGCAATATGTTAATGTTCTCTTATATTTGAGATGTACTCTTTTGCTTTGGCTTTCAGTCTTTCACTAAAATGTACCTCATTTTCTGAAATTACCTTTTTTTAGACTAGATTTACATCAAATACCTTATATGTACCAAAATATTCTATCATCAAAATTGGGAAATATTAAGCCCTATTTTTTAAATGTTTTTCTCTCTGTTCTCTCCTTCTAGTGTTCCAATTGCATATATGTTGGGCTATTTCAGATGTCTAACAAGTTCTCAAGTATCTATTTTTCTTTTTAAAGCTATTTTCTCTCTTTTGACATAGATAATTTTTATTGATTTTTCATGAAATTAACTCCATACCTTTCTTATATCTACTTAGCTATTAAGCCCATTTAAGAACATATATTTATCTCAGAAAATGTAGTCTTCAGTTCTCTAATTACAAGCTCATTCTTTTTTATTGTTTCTATTTCTTCATCTGGCATACCTACTCTGAAACAATATCAGTTTTGAGGTTGAAGGAAACACCAGTATAAGATACAATAGAAACTTTGAGACAAAAAAAAAAGACCTATTTCACAAAGGTCATTATGCAATATTTGTGGACATTTTTGCCACGCATTTGACTGAGAACTTTAGAACAATTTGGATGTATTATTAAAATGTTATGGAAATGCTATGGTGCTTTGGTTACCAGGTAACCAAATAATTTCACTAATGTAACTATTGTCAGTTCTTGGCAAGGGTCCATGCTATGAGCTTATGTTCAATTATCTAACTCCTAAATAATCTTAATTGAAGATGAACTTTGGGGAGTGTTCCATAGGTATATTTAATGTCATAATGAATTACTGAAATAATTTTACTGCCTTCTTAGCATTAAGAAAACCCAGAGAAGTATAACCATAAAAGGTAGAGAAGTGTTTACATAAGTGGCTAATTAATGTTCACATATTGAAACCCCATTTAGAAATATTTTAAAGCAAAAGAATGGAGTATAGCAATATTTCAGATGCTTTTAGGAAAACAGAGACAGATGAGATTAGGCTGACATATATTTATTGTTATTTGAGGAATTTTAACAAGTGAAATATTTTAATAATAATAAAATAAAGCCATTGCTTGGATTCATACAGAAACAATCTTAAGAAAATGTTAGATATGCTAATAATGTTTTAGAAAAATGAGTATTAATTTAAAACACACATTCATGGAGAAATATAGAACGATTCATATGGATAGCATTCTACCTATTGGATGACCTCACTTTCCTCAACTTAGATGTGAAATACAACACCTAAATGCAGATTGATGGACTGTTATACAGTTCATGGGCAAAACTCCCTGAGCATTGCTCATATGGAAGAATTTCTCAATTATAAAGTCTGGAAAGTTCACAACATATTAGAAATATGGTATTTGGAGAAAATGGGATTCTAAAGTCAATTTATTACGGCCTCAATTAATGGCAGCTCAAAATTTTAGAGTATAAGCATGTATGCTATGACATAATCATATCTCAAAAACAAAAATAAATGCAATAGAAATGAATGGCCAAGATAGTTCTACTAAAATGTTATTGTCTTGTAAGAGATTAGGTTTTATTTCCATTTTCTTTGTTTCACCCTTTCTTGATCTCTTAGCTACAATGCAATAAAAAAAGTTCCTCATTTCCCATCAGTACAAAATAAAGATAAAGTATAATAATCAGTGTGATAATACTAAAATATATTAAGTCTTTTCCACAGTAAAAGATGAAAATTAATCTCAACAAGATTAGTACTCTACCACCAAAAATTGAATTTGTGTTTATGAAGAAAGCAATTGATTAGTTGTTCCATTAACTTCGAGGATGAGACAGTGGTAGTTAAATGTGTAGATCTTTCCCATCATTCAACTCGTAGTGGAAAAACCCTGAACCTCTCTCTACTGTTTTCGTTATTTGCTAATTCTTCAATGGTTTCAATAAAATTCTTCCTTTCCGGTTCTCTTCAAGTTTTCATTCAGCATGGGCAAGTTGTCATGTCAGTATCTCTAAACTTAGTTCCTCACAGGTTAACAATCTCAGAAGAAAGAGCAAAACTTTCTTTTATAATTGAAAAATTTATGAAGAACTCTGCTTTCTTCTGTTGGCCTGCCCAATATTATAACATAAATTGAGGTCATGTTCTAATCATGACCTGCTAAAGCCTCCATTATGAGTTTAGCATTATAGAAGGAGTTAAAGATTGAATAGGGTTAGCACCACCAATGGGAAATAGAATAGATTTCAAAAGGAAAGGGAAATTTTGCTACCAAAGGAGGGGTGGGAATTCATGAACAACAAAATAGATTTCCATCATAAAGTTACAAAAATTAAAATAGAACTATTTTCTTAAAAACAAGCAAAAGTCTAAAATTAGAAAAGTGAATCATATGTGTGTATATGTATGTGTATATATATATATATATTTGGTGTTGGGACTGAACTCCAAGACACTCTACCTCTGAGCTATAACTCCAGCCCGTTTTATTTTTTATTATTAGAAACATGGTCTTGCTAGCCGGGCGTGGTGGCGCACGCTTGTAATCCCAGCATTCGGGAGGCTGAGACCGGAGGATCCGGGTTCGCGGCCAGCCTCAGCTACCTAGTAAGGCACTCCGCAACTTAGTGAGACTCGGTTTCAAAATAAAGAATAAAAAAAAAATAGGGCTGGGGGTATAGCTCGGAGGTAGAATGCCTCTGAGTTCAATCCCCAGTACCGCAAAAAAAAAAAAAAAAAGAAAAGAAAAGAAACATGGTCTTGCTAATTTGCTTAGACTATCCTCAAATCTGTGATCTTTCTGTCTCAGCCTTCCAAGTACTAGAATTACAGGCATATACCACCATGCCCAATCCTTAAATGAAAATTAAAAGAGTATATATGCATATATATTATATGACTTTGAGATAAACATATTTGCAAATAAGATCTGTGTTATTTCAAGGTCCTTTGTTAAGCAATATTTTAGCCTTTATTTTACTCCAAAATCACATAGCCTCTTATAATAGGATAATACTTTCAAATGATAAGAATGAATAATATTTTCAGAACTAAACAATAAAATTATTTAAAGACTTATCAGTTTGGATAAGACATTTGGCAGTAAGAAATATATTAACATGAAACAAAATATGTCAGTAAAAATGTATTGATATACACTGATATTTTTCAATCCAGCACTTAAAATTTTTAAAACTTATATGAAAATAGCAATACTAGTCAGTACAGGTTAAGTAAAGCTACAGTAATAAATGATTCTAAATCTCAGTAACTTAACCTCCTCCATATTATTATTATTTGCTTCATAAAATATGCTGGTTTCCCACAGCATTCTGCAGAGAAACTTTTTTATGTGTTGATTTAGCATTTGAAACTGCTTCAGTATTATAGAAACCCCATAAACATATGTAATTTAGCTATTACAATTTAAGATAGAGCTATAGAGGAGTTTGGGAATCCTGGAATGGAGTTACTTTACTTACTTAATAATTTACTCACAACTAATTACCCATGCCAGTCCCTCTGAATACTGAACATGAAGGAGATCATAATTCTATTTTTCTATTGTCTGAAAAGTGAAAGGAATCAGACTTTTAAAAATTGATTTTCATAAGTAGCATATATATTTATATATATACACATGTGTTTATATATAAGTAGCATATACATGTCTATATAAGTAGTTTATATATATATATATGTTTATATAAGTATCATAATAAGCATATATAGGTATATATATATATGTTTAAACTGATTTACATAGGAAGTGTATATATATCTAAATATACATATACATGTTTGTATACATGTATTTGTGTTTGTATGCTTCTATCTATACTCTTACCTATATATGTGTACCTGTGTGTGTATTTATACATATGCAACTTTAAAATTTATTCTCACTGTTGCAATATTAATAACGTGTCCACTAAAGTCAATAAGATGTTTAATTAAATAAAATATTAAATAAGTTAATATTTTCCTAAATGTCCCAGTTAGTATAATTTTTTGAAAAGGTAGAGACTTACTAGTATTTTTGTAAACAATTGATTGGCATCATTGGAAATAAAAGCAATCAAGAATTTTACATGTCTGCATAGTAGATGTTCAATAAAATATTAATAAAGTAAATAAGTCAACAAAAAAAAAAAAAAAAAAAAAAAAAAAAAAAAAAAAAAAAAAAAAAAAAAAAAAAAAAAAAAAAAAAAAAAAAAAAAAAAGAATTTTAAAACTCAAAAAAATAATTAATATTCATTAACTGGAGCATTAAAAAATTAAGAGGTGTTGTATAAATAACTTTTCTGTATGAAAACTATAGCCAGCAGAAAACATTTTTAAAAAAGATAGCAATTAAGTGGCAACATGATTAAAAATAATTTAATATTGACAAATAAATTTGAAAGGTAAATACATATAAAAATATTATAATGAAAGAGTATAAAATTGCAAATTATGAGAATAGGATAATTACATTTTAAAAATCAGCCATGCATGGTAGCACATTTCTGTAATCCCAGTATTTGGGAAGCTGAGACAGAAGATAGAAGTACTGCAGGTTTGGGTACGGATCACAGATTACCCTTGAGTTGACCCTACCAAAAAAAAAAAAAAAAGAAAGAAAAAAATCTGAGAGATGAAGCACAAAATTAAGCAGGAAACTTTGAAGATTTTTAACATTTAGGAAAGACTTGATATATTTGCAAGAAGAAAGCCTGTTGGGCATGTCTATGTCCTAACAAGAAAATGCCAATTTTTAAATATATTGGCTGCAATGTTTATATCAAGAGGCACTACTGTTGAAAACTATATTTAAATGTTTACAGCTAGCCTCAAGACATCTGTTGTAGAGTGCTCAGCCCCTTAAGGATCAAGTGAAAGAGATGAAAACAACAACAAAAACAAACAAATATCAGCTCCCATACAGGGAACTTAAAAATTTATTTCAGAGCCAAACACAAAGTCGGAAGCTTCAAATAGTTTCTGGATAGAGTCAAAAGGAAATTCATCTTTACTGCTTAAATGAACTATGACCAGGACTCAGGAGGCCCGAAGAAATACACTTGGAGAAGACTGCCTCTAACCCTTGGATGAGTGAGGACCAAGAACCAGGGCTGGTCGAATCATTCCTTGATCTTTGTCCAAGTCTCTTGTACTTCTAAAATATAATATGGATCAGGCTGACCTACAGATAACACTGTGCACTTTAGAAACATAAATATACCATGTTGTATTTGGTTAGAAATTACAGTCTTTTACTCTCAGCGGCCTGTTACAGAAGGAAATAGGGAAAAGTCATACTGTATGATCAGAAATTGAGTCTGATACTCATGAACTCTTATTTAAACCTGCTTAAGTTTTATGAATACCATAAGAACATATTGCTAACACATAGATGTGTGAAGAGGAGAGAAATCTGGGGGGTTAATGGATGGGGAGGGAGAGTTGGGGAGAAAGGAGAGACAGAGCTGATGGACACAGGGTGATGGGGAGCTAGAACTTGTACTACTACTTGTGCTTTGTAACTTGAGGCAAGTCTGAGACCAGAAGCCAAAATTAGATTCTAGTCACAATTCTACTGCTCTGCTTCAATTTTTCTCATATCACCCAAAAAGAACCATATTCAAAAGATGTGAAAATGCATGTTGTTTTAAGTTTTCCATAAACATACACAGAGTGAATGTGTGTGTGTGTACAGGGAATAAGGTCCTGAGGATTGAATCTGGGGCATTCTACCTCTATCTATTACCCCTGGCTCGCATGATATGTGTATGTATGTACATATGTATTTTTTTTTAAATTTTTTATTGTAGTAATTCGTGCAATATAGCATACATCTTTGTTAAGTACGAGTTGTTAACAACATATTTGCACACAATTCTCATTTGACCCCTTCCCCAATTCCCATCCCACTCCCCTCCCTCTCCCTCCCCCTCAGGTTCACTTCAGTGAGTGACCTTGATATGATTGTGTAAGTACATCATGTGCCTTAGGGTGTCCCTCTGCCCCATGCATCCACTACAATTAAATCAACTTCGTTGCTTATCGAGGATCACTCCTTTTCATCTGGAGACCCTCCTATGCCCCATCTTCTCCCTAGCATCCACATATTAGGGAGAACATATTCTTCTTAACTCTTTGTGACTGACTAACCTCACTTAACATAATGTTTTCCAGTTGCATCCATTTCCCTGCAAAGAACATGATTTTATTCTTCTTTATGGCTGAGTAAAATTCCATTGTATACATATCCCATAGTTTTGTAATCCATTCATCTGTGGTTGGACATCTTGGCTGCTTCCATAGTTTGGCTATTGTGAATTGAGCTGCTATAAACATAGATACACATGCA
>PVLC010019449.1:0-30657 GCA_004027655.1 Graphiurus murinus | reverse complement strand
CAAGAATGAAAGCTAGTCAGTGTGATTTGGGGTGATCCAACAAACTTCTATGTCACTTATTAAATTGGGCTCAAAGAACCTCTATTTCTCAGGAGTGCTTTCAGGATAAATTCAATTATGTAGTTAAGGTACTTTTAGGAGGAAGATATGTCATGAGTTCAAGTAACGATAGCCTTTTCTGACATGTCTTTATGTCCACATAGGAATGAAGGCTTCTAAAGTTGCCTTTCTCCTAGGTCTACAGAATAATCTTACTTGTATGCTATTGCAATTTCAGTGGCAGCAAAGAAACAATATTTAAGGATGTCATAGAGAAAATCATTTTAGATGATGTATTTCCAGATCCTTCCCCATTAGACTCTACATAATATTCCATTATATTCTCTATTTTCTTGCTTATGAAAACTTAGCATGTTTTGATTTGGACCCTTCTATCCACAAAATGGTATATTTCTCCTCTTAAAATAGCCAAATCTTTACTTCTTTTTTAAGACTTGCTTTAAAAAAACATTCTGTTGATTTGTGCATAGTGTCACAGAATACACATTCAACTGATGTGTCAAAAGTCGAGCCCTGGACTCCATGGGTTTCATGACTTGCTTATTCATGGATATTTGGTCTGAGTAAAAGAATCATGGTCAAGGAGAAATAAGGAAAAGTCTTCACGAAGATTCTTGAAAAATTTTCTCTTGACTGAAAGGAACTGCATGGGAGGAAATACCCTGTGTGTCTGATCAGACGTTGTTGCATCTACCTGTGATATTTGCAACTGTGGGGTTTAGTCAATATGCTAAGCATGGAGGAGAAGAGAGATGGAAAATCTGGGTTGATTGTGACATTACTGAGCCATCAAATCAGCTCCCAAATACATAGCTGAACTTAGGCCTTCTGTTTGTGAAACAACAGATTCTTCCAATTATATGTACCACACTTTGGTAACTTACTGCCAAAAATTGGTTTTAACAGCTACCATGGCAAAAACCTCTGATAGTTGTAAGCTTTGTATCTGCAGATCACTGTGGATCCCCAAGCAAACCTCCCTTTGGTGTCTCATTGGCTAGGTTAGATTATGTTCCCATTCTTGAAGCAATCCCTGTGTTTAAGGAAATGCTATGTCCTAATTGTCATAGACCTAGAACCAATTACTGAGTTGAGGGTGGTATCATCTTTAGATATGTCAGGGGCTTTTCCTGTAGGACAGACTGGAGTACAAGGGAGTGCACTGGAGTTAAAAAGAGGACATTGAAGAGGATGCTGGGTAGGCAACCAACAAGGTCCTCTCCCCAGGCTACTATAATGTGAGGAACATTGATGTATTATCTTCATAGGGTTATTGTGTGCATTAAGTAAAATAGCATTCAAGCATTTAACAAAGGTCTCAACAAGTATTTATTATTATTGTTGTTGTTGACACTCTGAACTTTATCTCTTTGCAGAGTGCTTTGATATGTAGCTGGTACTCAAATACCCATATTTGCCAGTAAGGAATGGAGAGACAGTCATTGGATATTTCTTAAGAAAAATGGGGTTTAAGCCAGGTGTGACATTCCACTCCTATAATCCCAGTACTTAGAAGGCCAAGACTGGAGGATCGTGTGTTCCAGGCCAGCTTCAACAATTTAGCGAGACTTTGTTTCTAATTAAAAAATAAAAGAGAAGCTGGCACATGCTTGTAATCCCAGTACTTGGGAGGCTGAGACAGGAGGATCATAGGTTCAAAGCCAGCCTTGGCAAATTAGCAAGGCTCTCAGCAACCTAGTGAGACCCTGTTTCCAAATAAGATATAAAATCGGCCTTTGAGTGTAGCTTGGAGGTAGAATGCCTCTGGGTTCAATCTCCAGTACCATAATAATAAATAAATAAATAAATAAATAAATAAATAAATAAATAAATAAATAAATAATAAATGTAAAAGAGGCCTGAGGTGTGTCTCAGAGTAGAATGCCCCTGGGTTCAATATCCAGTAGTAAAAAATAAATATAAAAAAATTTAAAGGGAGCAAAGCTTAACTAAAAGATCCAGACAATAGTAAAGTTCTGATTCTTTTTCCATTTGCATTCCTGCTCTAGCAATACTAAGTCTCCTTGAGGCATTGGAAATCTCTCTTGTTGAATTAAAGGAAAGACTACAAAGAAATGCAGGGAAACAAAGCATATTAGTATATTTGGGGATATGTCATCCTTGCTACAAATACCTTTAACACAAGGAGCTGAAAAAGAATTTAGTTGATTTGGTTACCATTTGAGCCATGACACATGAGTTATCAACTCTCTTAGTTAGGTGTCCCCCTGGTCCAATCAGGTAGAGGCGATTGAGTTACATGATCCACATACTTGGCAAATTCCATGGGAGTGTGGGCAGGGCCAAGGCAACACAGTTATTCTGAGGCTTTCCCAGGCCATAAAGCCAAAACATCTCCTTCCTAACACAAACATGACATGCCTCCCTCCCATCCCCCCCCCTGCCCTGTGTGGTGCTAGGGATGGAACCCAGGGATTTTGTATATCTGTGCTACACCACTCCCCAATGCAATTTTTATTTTTTATTTGGAAACAGGGTTTTGCTAAGTTGCTAATGCTGGCCTCAAACCCATGATCATCCTATCTCAGGTACTCCTAAGTACTGGGATTGTAAGTGTGCACCACCACGCCTAGCTATTGGACATTTTTAGTTTACCATTTTATTCCTTAAAGTGAGCTCCCTTCTCTGTACTTACAATCTACCTCCATCATTCCATTCATTTTACACAGTGTCTGGTATGTGCTTCAGGCTGATACGCTATAGGTCACCCCAGAGTCTCTTTGACAATGGCTTCCATTATTCCTGCTTGCTGGTCCACAGCCCTCCACGGGCACAGGTCAACATTAAAGGAGGACTCAGCTATGAGTCCAGGGAATAAGAAAGTCAAGGAAAAGGTTTTAATGAGAAGGAGGAGACCTGAGCATACTTCAGGCTGTGGGGAAGAAGATTGCAGAAAGAAGTTGAACCAGTTTATGGAGGACTAATATTACTAAAATACGATCCGAAAGAGCTATGGTTCAGAACCATAGTTCCAACAATGTTAACTGGTAACTGATGATGTTCTGGACACCATGTTAGGGAGTGGAGATCACAGATGCATAAGACAGAGGTCTTATGTTTGAGAAGATTTCTATGTATTAGAAAAGACTCAAATAAGAACAACAACCTAGGTGATAAATACACTATGAAGTTATGCACCAGGGAATATAGGGTCAAAAGACTGAAATGAGCTCTAGCTGGATTTTTCTACTCTTCATCTTTGCCTAGAGAGTTGTTACTGCTAGAAGTCAGTAAATAGACATCTATAAAGTTATATTCACATTAGCTAGTCCTTCCCTGAATTTGGAAATGTTTATGCATATTTAGGTGAGTCCTTATTTCACTGTTTAAAGTAATAGTTGAAACCTTTTTCCATTCCGTAAGTCTTGACCATATTGCCACCACAACCTGTATCACTGTTCATCTTAGAGTGAGGCCAGCTCTCATCTATCTCAGTCATCATGGTTGCTGCTCCTACATCTTCAGCACCGCCTTTATCCTCCCCTGCCTTTGAGAATGTGTCCTTTTATCTCTCCCAGGAGAATCTGTGCTCTTACTTCTGTACCTCTCATTCAACAAACATTTTTTTGAATTCCTGCTGTGTGTGAAGTATTGGAAACACCAAAATGAGAAAGATACAGATTTTACTTTCAGAGATTTGATATTTATGTACAATATCTAGCCTTGGTCTGACACACAGCAAGTATTCAGTAAATATATTTTTTCTTGTTTGCCTTGATCCTATTTTCCCCCACATTGGTTTAATCTCTTCCTCTTCCTCAACTCCTTCCTCATAGCCTAAGTAATGCTCAGATCTTCCTTTCCCCACCAAAACCTTTCTATCGGCCTCTCATTCCCTGAACTTTTCCCAACAACTCCTCTTGCCTCCATTCCCTCCAACCCCACCTTTGCTAGTGCCCTTGTCACATCTTGCCTGAACCAGAGGTATTTCCTAGATGGTTGTCTTACCTTTAGTAGCCATTCCTGTTCCAATTCATCCTGTTTGAAGTATCACTTTGATATCCTCTGCTCAGAAGTCCTCACTGGATTCCTATCCTGCGACAATAAAATCTGTCATCATAGACTGACTCACTTTCAGAGTCTTCTATAACATGGCCCTAAACTGTCTTTGCAAATGCAAATGCACCTCACTTTTCCCCACAGCTGGACACTACACCCATCTGGAGGTCTGCCCTTGTTTCCTGCTTCTCTAAAAAAATTTTTAAGCTTCATTCTCTCATTCTCCTATTCATTTGCCTTTATTCCTAACTATGAAAAAATTCTGGTTCTTTACTTTCTGATGTGCATGCCTTGGCTAGGTGCTTTGAAAAGTAGGAAATTCACACATTCTGGCAGGACAGTGGAGGTAAGATGATAAGCTAGGAAAAATGTCAGTGCCTTTTATATCTGATGTTTTACACATCCATGTATAGGGAGACCCAGCTATGTGGAAGATGTTAGATTGAGAGTGATGAGTCAGAATTAAACATATCATTTAATAAATTCTGGATTTATATGACTTTGTAACCAATACTATTTGAAGTTACGGTTGTGTTGAATTTGCATTGAGCTCTAAACTTGATTTAGAATCACATAATTCCATAGTGTGATCCACATTAAATGTCATCCATGCTGTTTTTATTCACTCATCTAGCAGTCCAGGAGCTGCTCCGGGACTCTTTGGAAAAGTACATCTATTGTATAAGCACTGGTAAGCCATTTATTGGATGTTTACTGCTATATTATGGAGGATTCCATAGTAGGAGATGTGTTTAAGTGAGGAGACAAATTTTACTTATGAGCTTATTCTCGACCAGGTTTTTTATTTTATAGCACATCTCAAATTTAGCATATGAAGGAATTAATAAGCTTACAACTTTAAGGCTGAAGATATTTAAAATTTTTTCTTATTAAAAATCTTGAAAAACACTAATAAGTACATATATATTTTTGAGATATGTCTCTTTGTAGGTATATTTGTATATATCTCACAAAATATATGAAAATAGTGTGCTTTTTATATTCAGTTGGGTTAGTCAGATTTAATCTTTTCTTATTAGACAATTATTAGATTTTTATAAAGATGGCATTGTTTTCCCTGAAAGAGATTTACATGAACTTTATATGGTTGTTTAACTCTATGGACTATGTTATGTCTTTTATGTAAGAGTATTGAACCACAGAAATTTTCTTGCAGGTTTCTTTTTAGTTGATAGTACTTATTTTTCCTCGGTCTACTTACCTGGTTTGAAATTGAGTATTAGTCCTCTAGTTTTGCCTTGGGTTATTTGATGTTGGTTTGGAGAATAGTTTGCCTGGGGGCCTTCCTTAACTCACATTAAAATAATTTCCTCGTCTGGTGGTTTTTATGTCAGAAAAGTTCTGTGAACTTGTACCACATCTGTTCCCCAGTGTCACATTACGGCTCTATCTGGGGAGCTCCTGGAAACATACATTTCTGAGCAGAAAGATGGTAAATCGATTGTGGAGAATTCCCTTTATTCATATAGAGGAAATGCTTTCTGACAATGTGTACCTCCTAAGTCTAACACCACCAAGAATACGAAACCCCAAGCCCCTGTCCTGTGTAAATGTGTAATTATCTGTGGAACTAGATTTTTCTTTTTCTTCTTTACTTTTTTTTTTTTTTCCAGTGAGTCAAGACACAGAGCTTGGTTCCCATCACCTGTAGGTAATTAGCTGGGATTGCAGGGTGCATCTGGCCATCCTTTTACACATCAGTCTCTGATATGCAGAACAAATAAGGTTTTCTCAGCCTGGAAACAACCCCCTACTAACCTTGGTGAAATGCTGTAGTGCTCACAGCAGCTCTGCTTTGATTAAAAATTAATGGTGATGTGGGCACTGGGAATTAATTATGAGCTGTGAAATCTATGTCTGATACATTTAAGAAAAAAATGAAAACTATGACTGCTCATAATAGACTATTTTCAGTGTGTTTTGGATGTTCCTTTCATATCAAAAAAATTTTTAATTGATTTTGATAGTTTTTTTTTTGCTCTTTTTATTAAAGAACATACAGTTCTAACTTCTTTTTGCTCTTCTATGATTAAAAGAAAAAAAAAAAAACTCAACATTTCCTTCCAAACAATTCTTTCCAATAAAATTGGTAATGCATTCTTAATTTTGCTGGCAGTTTGGGCACAAGAATATTTATTATGTCTTGTTGAAGTCTTAGAACAATGGCAATGAAATCAGAAGAGACTTGTTGTTTGCTGCTTTCTGTTAATTGTTTAATATTTGTTTTTGTTAATTATTTGAATTACATGAAGTATGTTTTGCATGAAATATTTCAGTGTGAAGGAACAGATGCTCAAGAAGATAGAAAACAATCCCTTTGCCTTGGGAATTTTTTCTCTCATTTTTCATGATTTGGTATTTGGTGCTATTCCAAGGTATTCTGGACGCCTAATGAGGTTTGGTAAGGATGAGATGACAGGCCTATAGAAAGTGCTAATTTTTACAAATGGCATCTTTCAGGATTTGTTCTCAAGATTACATTACCCTGTTTTAAAAGGAAAAGCTCAGAGTAAGAGTAAAATATTTAGGCCCTAAAATATTTGTGAGGTACATTTTTTCCCCTTCCTTCTCTCTCTTCCTTCTTTCTCATTTGTTTATGTATTCAATCATTCATTGATCCTCACTATCAATGACCTCGGGTGCTTACTGTACATGGTTCTCTGTAGGAGGGAAAGATAAAACAAAGCCTTAGCTCTTATCTAATCCTTACAGCAGCCTCATGGGTTCAGGTTATTATTATTTTTTCTGCTTAAGAAGAAGGCTTAGAGATGTTAAGCCCTTGCTTGGTCAAGATCAGCAAGGCTAAATGGCAAATCAGGGTTGTTTTTATGTCTTTGCAAGCCTTGCCTTCCTATGAGTTAGCAATAACTTTAAAGCCAGATCTGGTGATTTCCAGAATGTAAACTCATTACTCTACTATTCTGTACTTATACACATAGAAAAAGTGAGAGGGAGAGGAAGCATGATGTAATTAGACTCAACTCAAATTTTGATGAATCCACAGAGGATTAAACTTTCAGGAAGTTTATGGAAGAATAAGTACCATGTATTGAGTGCTGTTATATCTAGGAAATTTTTACATTTGCCATCTCTGTTTCCTACAGCAGGCCTACAAGGGCTGCCCCCGTCTACGAATGGAGAAATGTGGCTGAACTTGGGAGTAGTATCCTGTTCAAGATCATAGTTCTGGTAAGAGGTTGATGATTTAAATGTGAGTGTTTGATTTAGGTTCTTTCTACTATATTGTGTGTGTGTGTGTGTGTGTGTGTGTGTGTGTGTGTGTGTGTTTAGGAATTGAACCCAGGGGCATTCTACCTGTGAGCTACACCCTTAGTCCTATTTTATTTTTTATTTTGAATCAAGGTCTCACTAAGTTGCTGAGGGACTCGCTAAGTTGCTGAGGCTGGGCCTTGATGTTTGATCCTCCTGTCTCAGCCTCACAAGTCTTGAGATTATAGGCATGCCCCACCATGTCCCGCAACACCACATAATTTTTGGAGGATAAAGTCACAGAGAGCCATTTGATATTGCAGAATCAACCAGGCACCCGTGTACACATTCTCTTACTGAGTGCTTGGCACATGCCAGGCTCTGTGCCAAGTACCCTAGCTACAGTGTATGGACAAACACTTCCCTCATAGAATCTTCTGTCTAGTCCTTCTAACACTTTTGCCTACGAGAATATTTCTTATGTGCTTATCTGTTTTGACTACAAATGGGGCATAATAGGATCATATTTTTGCAAATAAATGTTAATTAGGAGATCAGTTTTCTGTTTCCATTAAGGACAAGTGCTTTTTGTGAGAAAAGGGAAGAATAAAAGTTAGTGTTTAATGAAACACTGGGCTGCACTAACCACCATATTATCCATAGGAGGAAAGTCAGCTTTGGTGTGAAGTTTAAGCGCTTAGAGCCTCTTGTTAAAAAACAAAACAAAACAACAACAAAAAAACCCACATCTCTTTGAAGTTGCTATGGTTACATTTTATTCATAAAGGTAAAGTAAAGCAGTTGAGAAAGTGACCGAGTGACATAAAGACAAGAGCCAATATTTGCCAGATGCTCCCTCCATGCTAGACATTGTGCCGTGTGCCTCCATATGTAATTTAATATAATCCTTACAGCAACCCCAAGATAACCTTACAATTCCCACTTCATAAAGAAGGAAACTGAGACACAGAGAAGTTAGGCAATACGCCCAAGGTCAAAGGGGAGACTGGGAATTTGAGCCTATTCAATGGGCTTAAATTTATAATTACATTTATGATCCAGTTTACAATCCAGATTGATCAAATGGACTTAACTGCTCATTTGTCCCTTTATTTTGCTCACATAAATAAAGTAAATAAAGATAGTATAGCACTCATTTCACTTAACTCAACAGATTGTTTTGCTGCAAGCCTTCTAAAGCGTCGTAATTATTTATTGTTGTCACCAAACATTTATTTAGCAACAGCCACATGCCAGACCTCATACTAAATGGCCAACGCATGGAGTCAGGCAAATGCTAAGGTAATGTTTATCTTCCAAGGTTTCTTATTCAGGTCTCTACAATGTTGTATCTCCTCATAATCTTTCTGCAGAAAACTTCTAGCTGTCTGCGGAATACCAATGAGTCATTCCTTTCAGTTCTTTTGTGTAAGACATAATTCATGTTATGGAAAAGGCTGATTTCATAAACCTAAGTTTAGGTGAGGTAACATAACACAAGTGGGACTCCTTCAGGTTTTAGTTTTCATAGCGTTCTCAAATCCATATAGAAACTCCAGTGTGTCTTGCTTAAAATTTTTTTTTTCTTTTTGGCAAGATGATCTAGAGATAAGGTAAGAATTGAGGTCACGGGAAGCAAGAGTTGATGGCATTTCAGTGCCAGGCATTGGTTACCGTGGTCCTGGGCAATCAGAGCATGGTTAGGGAAGGCCACTGCAGGTCCTTCCTCCTCGTGTTGCAGGAGCTGCCTGTCTTCAGGCCATTCCTGGGGGCTTGGTGCTCATTGTGTGCCCATCATTCCCCAGCTCTGATCTTCAGCATTTCATTGTATGATAAGGTTGTGGCACCCGGCCGCTCTCACTTCCATCACAGGACCAGCCCCAGGCAGGCTGTTTTTTTTTTTTTTTTTTTAAAAAGAAGCCCATCTTGCTTCTCTGCAGATAGAATGCTTTACATGAGAAATCGTCCAGCTGAGTCTCTGCTCCACAGTTTGAATAAGAATGAACCAGCCAGTGGTTTAGTAGGGATTCAGGTCAGAAATGTGCTATCAGGAGAAGAGGAAGTCAGTGGCAGGAATTAGTGAACTGCCGGTCTGGGGTTGCCACAGTGTGGTCTAGTGGTATTAGGTGTCGATTCTAGAGTTAGACACAAGTTCGAGTTCTGATGTTGCTAGTCACTGGCAGCTCTTTTGAGCCTCGGTTTCCTCTCTCATAAAAGTTGATTGTTATAATTCGATGCAGACCATCCCCTGAAGAGCTCCTATACTGATATTCAGAGTTGATGTAATGAGAGTTGTAATCTCATCAGTCGATAAACACATTTAACCCATACTCCACTGGGTGTTATCTGGGTAGTGACAGGCCAGTGAGGTGTGGCTGGAGGAGGGAGGTCCCTGGGGTCGTGGCCTTAGAGATTGTGCTTGTGCCTTTGAATTCCCTTGCTTGCTTGCTTGTTCTCTTGCTCCTGGCCTCCATGATGTGAGGGCAGAGACTTGCTTTCTTCCTCTCTCTGTTCCTTGCTGCCATGTCCTGAGATCCATAGACCTCAGCCTCACATGGACTAAACACAGAATCTCCAAGAAACTGTGAGCAAATCAGTCTTCCTAACTCTAAGTTGGGTGGTTAGTTGTTTTTTTTATTGCAGCAGTAAGAGTGTTGACCCAGACACTGATGCAAGAAGTGAGAGAGAGAATCCCCGCACCAGGTTTAGTACACTTACTGCCCGGTACAGGTGGAATGCTCAAATAAGGCTTATTCAGGATTTCATCACTGCATTCTTTAGTTCATAGACAAAAACAAAGCTGTCCACTTCTGTTTGGAAGTCTTCCATGGGAACATGATCATCGATGTCCTACCCAACAGCTCACAGCGCTAACTCTTTTATATCACACCCTCTCCACTAATGTTGTTTCTGGAGGAGCCGGCATGATGATGCTTTGCCATGAACACTGGGAGAGTGTCTTTCTCTGGGCAGCCTCTGTGCATTTCAGCTTTTATATCCTGGCTCTTTTTTTTTTGCAATCCAGGGGCATTGAATCCAGGGGCATTCTACCTCTGAGCTACATCCCTAGCCCTATTTTTTATTCTTTATTTTGAAACAGGGTCTCACTAAGTTGTGAAGGGCCTAAGTAGCTGATGCTGGCGACAAACCCGGATCCTCCTGTCTCAGCCTCCCAAGTACTGGGTTTACAAGCGCATGCCACCATGCCCGGCTTTGCTCTATCCATTTCTGAGAGACTTACTTTTGAAAAAAAATTGTACTATGATGGTGAATTTCTAAATTTCTCCTTGTAAGTGTGTCAGGTTTACTTTAAATGCTCTGTGCTTACACTGTTAGAAAGATGTAAATTCATACTTGTTTCACTCCCTTGGTATGATTGTAATTTGCTCCTCTCCATTATGTATGGTCCCTTTTAAGACCTCATAGTACTTTCTGATTTAAGTTTCCTCTAGTCTGAAATTAATATTGAAGCATCAGTTTTCTCTCTTTGTACAAGGAGCCATTTCTCAGCAAGACAAAGGAGTGAGCCAGTGACATGAGTAAGATGAGCGAATCTCAAAAATCATTAAACAGGGTGAAGGAAGCCAGACATGAAGATTACATGCACTATAATTCCATTTTAAACAACTGTAGAAACAATGAGTCTACTTTATGGTGACAAAAAGCAGATCAGTGGTTGCTTGGGGCCAATGGTTGGGTGGGGAAATTGGGAAGGAACACAGGAAAAATTTCATGGTAATGAAAAAATGTTCTGCATCTTGCTCATAGTGGTAGTTGCAGGTTGTATTTATATATCAAAAAATTCAACAAACTGTTAAAATAGACATATTTTTTTTTCTTTTTTTTTTGTAGCATTGGGAATTGAAAGCTTTCTATCTCCAGCCTTTTCTTATTTTTTGTTTTAGAAACAGGGTCTCGCTAGGTTGCTAGTCTCACTAAGTTGCTATTGCTGGCCTCAAACCTGTGATCCTCCTTTCTCAGCCTCCCAAGTACTGGTATAACAGGCGTGCACTATTAGGGCCGGCCATAAAATGTATTTCAACAACGTTAGTAGTAAAAGAAATCTGACTTGAAGGATTCTTTTGTATTCTTTTGTGGACTTTATTTGCTCACTTATAAATGATGGTACCAAACAGATTTCTAGATCAATAACATTTAAAATATATCATAATTCTATTATGTACTTATTGTTGTTGGGGAGAAATCAGTCAGTCCAATAGTGAATGTGTCTTATTTTGTTTCTCCAGTAGCTTTGAAGATTTGCCTTTTGTTTTAGATGCTGTGCATTTTATCTAGGATGTATCTAGTTATGGATTTCTTTTTTATATATCTTGCTTAAGATTTTATGTGATTAGTAAATCTAATGACTTTTTTCTTCAGAAAGTTCTGGAAAGTTCTTAGTCATTCTCTTTGACTATTTATTGGTTCTTCACCCTTTCTATTCCCATTCTGTCCCTTTGGGATTCCTATTAGATATATTTTAGACTCTCTTATTTTAGCATTCTAGTTTCTTAATGTACCTTTAATATTTCAAGTTTTCAAGATCTTTATTTGTATTCTACTTATGCTGAAATTATTTCCTGAGGTATGGTTTACATTTCATTAATTCTCTTTTCACTGTTTTGATATTTTTATTTCAATTCATATGTCCTACACTAGTACAATTTCAATTTCACACTTTTCGAACAAGTTGATTTGGTTTTTATACTGTCCAGTTCTTGCCTCATGACTTCTGCTGCTACCTTTATCTCTGTGCACATTTCAAATGTGTTTGTTTCTAAGTGTGTTTCATTTCCTTCTGTCATTCCAGGACGTGGTGTACTATTGTACTATGCTCTCCGTTGTGTCTACATCCTGTTTTCCTATGTGGTTTGTAATTTTTTATTGCAAGTTCATTTGAATAAGGTTTTTTTTTTTCCCCATGTGACTTCCACAAGGTCTGGGCTACTGTAGTGGTTTGAGGTTTGTCTCTACCAGGTCCCTAGAGATTTAACTAGTCCCAGTTTAATTTTTATGTTAAATTTGTTTGGTAGGCTGTGTTTCCAGAGAAGGCCATAATACTCTCCCTTTCCATAAGCTCTTTTGCAATCATCCTGCTTCTCCTCCATCATGAGTGGGAGCTGATTTCCTCATCCCTTGATGCTGGGCTCCCTGTGACTGACTTGGACCAATAGAATGTGGCAGAAGTGATATTGTGTGACTTCCAAGAGCGACCTCGTAAGATGCTCAACTTCCATCCTCACCACTGGGGCTCCTCCCTCTTGGAACCAGCCATTGTTGGGAGAAGTCTGACTACTTGGAGACCACCATATGCTCTACATGTAGAGGCAAAGGTCAAGTGGAGGAGCACCGATCCATTCCACATGTGAGTAAAGATTTCTGGGTCTTCTTCCAACCCAGCTGAGGTGAATATAGAAGAGTGCATGACATGGTCTTAGTCAGCATTCTCACTGCTATAATCCAAAGACCTTGACCACATAACTCGGAAAAAGGAAGATTTATTTGTTCACAGTTTCCTTAGAGATTTTGGGGATTCAGATTGTGTGAGGCCAAGGGCCATGGATCTTAGGGCATGGCGGCAGAAAGTGGAAAAAGAAAGTGCAAGGCTTCACTCTCCTATTATGGAGCTAGGAAGCAAGAGAACAAGCAAGCAAGGGGATTCAAGACACAAGCACAATCCCCAAGGCAGCATCCCCAGGGACCCTTCTTTTCCAGTCACGTCCACACCCTACAGGCCCAGGCCACCACCTGGAAAAATCCATTGTAATGCTGAGATTACACCACTCACTGCTGAGATCACAACCAAGCCTCACTTCGAATATGGCTACCTTGTTTCCCTGATAGGTAGGGGGCCATTCTATTTCAAAACTATTCCATGACCCCAGCCCCAAATAAGATGAAGAACCCCTCAGCCAAGCTTGGCCTGAATTCCTGACTAACGGATTGTGAACAAACAATTTGAATCCACTGCACAGCCCTAGATCCCGATTCTTACTGTTGATTCTTCTCCATTCAAGGTGCAGATCACTGCATGTGGTCTTATCACTTCCTTCGTCTAGTTCATTCAGCCTTTCAAGTCCATCTTTCACTGGGGCTCGTCCATGTCAGGTCAGTTTCCTGCAATGACTGGAAATGCAACTTCACTCATTAGGACCCAGCTTAATTCTTGACCCCTCATGCACAACTTTCTCTGATCATAAAAAGGACAAGTAAAGAGTTATGTCCTTTCTCTTGACACCCCTCTGCCCAGAGACAGATAATATTTTCCAATTTTGTATGAAATGAAGGTTTTATTTTTAATTCAATATTTATTTTTATCAAACAAAAACCCCACTTTTCCTATCTCACTATTCTTTACATGTGTGTACCTGAGTCAAACTGAACCATCTCTTCTTCCTGTACATACCCTACTCCATACTCTGTTTCCATACTTTTGCTCACGTCATTCTCTTTGCATGAAATATCCAATCCTCTGAGGCTCACGTCTTTTAGGCCCTCCCTACTATATTGCTACTACCTCTTCCAGAAAGTCTTTTTTGATAGCACAAGCCATTATACACACACACACACACACACACACACATACCTAGTTATAACTCTCTTCTAATTTCTGCCTTCTCGTAGTGGTTTAGAGTAGAAGTTGACAAAGGACAGCCCACTGGACAAATCTAGCCCATTGTCTTCTTTTGGAAATAAAGTTACACTCATTGTCTATGGTTATTTTCCCACTGCAATGGCAAAGTTGATGGTTAGTGACAGAGACTATACAGTCTGCAAAGCATAAGATACTTATTATATAACCCTTCACAGAAAAAAGTTTGCTGATTCCTGGTTTAGAGCATAAGAATTGGTCTTTGAATCCCCCCTTAACTTTTGCCAGCAGCATGACATGATCCATGGCTTGCTGTGAAGGTCAAGTGACAGAATACAACAGGACTATTTTGGAACATTTAAAGCATGAATATAGAGCATTACCATTACTGTTACTTTTCACCTAACTTAAAGGATGTTATGGTTTGCCTCTGACTTAATAAATAGTGCTCATAGAGAATTGGAAACAAATTAGAAACCATGTGGCAGGATATAAGATGTTATTGCATGCTTTATACAACAGTGTATAGATACATTTGTCCCTGTAAGGTGCTCCAGACATAAGCTTCATTAAGCAAATACTCAGATCAAACTTAGAGAAACAAGAGTTTCTCCTTGGGAGCTCTAATGTGTAACACGGTGACGGCAGAGCAGACACAGGTTAGTGTGCACCAGCATGACAGGTTAGTGTGCACCAGCCCATCTTCAGCTGTTTGTAAAAATGCCCATCTGAAGATGAGATTTAGAAAGTGAAGCAGTCGATGTTACCACTCCCATCATGAAACAGATCTCTCAGATTTTGTGTTTTTGCAGAACCAGATTTTGGAAAATGGAAGGTCAAAGATAGTTGATTAGTATGGATAAATTAAAGAGAGGCTACCCTACCACTAAAACAAATAACAAACATATGAACAAACAAAAAACACTAACTACACCCCGAAAGCTCAGAGATGGTGGTGAAAGGAGCCCTCACTCAAATCAAATCCCCCAGTCAGTGGTACTTTAAAGGAAGGAATGCACATCCTATCAGGAAATTTTGCCTCCCATCCCTTCTGGGATGTTATTAAGTTTTCTTCTACCATGGAGATCTCAGCAAGCTACCAATTGTTTTCTCTGCTGTTTGTACAGTGAAAATGATGAGTAGGAGGAGGGCATGCAAGGAGTCTCACATTCTGCAGAGCATCAGGGCCTCCTTAATTAGAGAGAAGCTGTCAGGAAAGATGGACAATGTTCCCGTTGTTAGAGCAATACAGTGTCTTTCAAAATCATATTTGTTTTTAAACTTGGTGTATTTGCATACAACCCCAATGAGAAGCACAGCTTAGATGATGCCTAAGAATCTGGGTAAGAGATGTTTGCTTTAAGAAATATAACAAATAATGATACAGGCTTTTGAAAGCCCAGAGTTGCAATGAGAGAGCTGTAAAAAGTTCACTCGAACTTTAAAATTTGCTGGTAAATGAGTTATATGGGCTTGAGGGGAACTATAACACACATGGATACTTTGAATATGAAAACAGAATGGAAGCTCTTCTCTTCTGACAGTAGAAGTAAATCTTAGGACAATAAATTCTTAGCTGCTTTTTTCCCCTTTCTTAGGCATCTTCCATTCTAAGCACATTTATACAACAGTAAAATGATATAAATTCTGAAAACTTTTCAACGTCTAGGAATTTTATTGACTTGGGAAAGAATGCTAAGAGAGGTTGCTGTCTCCCAATAGCTTAGTGATGAAAATCACATCATCCAAGGAATTTTATTATCTAGGGCAAATGGTCTGTTTTGGCTACTCAGCAGCATACCAGCACCCCCCCACACACACACACATACTTTTTTTTGGTACTAGGGATTGAACCCAGGGGCATTCAGCCTCTGAGCTACATTCCCAGCCATTTTTATTTTTTACTTTTTGAAACAGTCTCACTAAGTTATTGAGGCTGACCTCAAACTTGTGATCCTCTTATCTCAGCCTCCCAAATACCAAGATTACAGGTATGTGCCACCATGCCTGGTTTATACCAATACCTTAATAAAGAATTTTCTTCAAGAGAAGTGACTCAGGAGCAAAACCAGTTGTTGAGACCCAGCCCAGGTCCCTATGCACTTAAAATGTCTTTCATTGTGTTTGATTCAATGTGATTTTATTATATGTGATGCTAGAATAACCAAGAGGCAAACTGTACTATTCTAAAAACATCAACAAAATAGGGGCACCCAAAATGAAAGAATGGAGGTGATTAAGAAACTCTGTGTGTGTAATGTGTGTGTGTGTTTGTGTGTGTGTGTGTGCGTGGTGTGTGTGTGAATTTCACTGCTCACGGCCTTTACAGGTTACAATCAGGCCTGTGTACATGCCTAGATCATGCTAGACATTTCTGAAGCAACCAAAGTAAGAAAAGATACTTCTCATTTCCACAAGGAGTCTGTGACCTACATAAGCGTGAGGCATACACAGGGAAAACAATTAGGGACCTGCCAGTATATAATTTAGTTATAATTGTGTTTGTTTGATGTGATATTTGGTTTGACTATATGGTTAACTTTCATGTTGATGGAGCACTTTATTAAATTACGAAATACTCATTTGTTAGAAATATGCGTAATTTGCAGTTACTGGTTGCATGCCATGAGAAATGACCCACCACACTCCAGGCAGATGATCAGATAACTTCTCTCCACAGTGAAAGCTCGTCTGGCTGTATAGTCCAGTAGACTAATGACTTGGAAGTAAGCTACATGGGAACCCAACTAACTGGAACCTTCAAATAATTGCATTTTCCCCCTTGTACTTTTGTTTGATGAAAAAGAAGCAATGTCAAGACAGTAACGAATAGAAAGCATTTTTCTAGCATGGTTTCTGAGGATGGTTCTAGAGCAGTATGTACTTAGCCCAGCTTCTTAGCTCATCTCCATCTACAACTCTGCTTAGTGAAAACTGTCATAGCTAAGTATGACCCTGGAAAACCACAGCCTTCCAAGATATAGACATTTTTTTTTGTTTGCAGTATTGTTCTTACAAAACAGACAAGCAAAGTCAGAAACATTTTTTAACCATGAGAAATGAGGCAAAGCATTTTCTATGAAATTCTTAGTTCATTTTACTAAAACCACAGTTTTACTTATTTGACTCTATCCTGGCCATTGAGATAATTAAGTTTTACAGTGTCTGGAAATGTGCTCTGCGGCATGACATCTCAGGATCTCTTAGGACAGAAACATCTCTAAAGAGGCCTACCAACGAGATTCATTGATGAAGCTATGTATGGGCTCCAAAAGCTCCTTTCCAGGGGTAAAATTTTTACTCTGCCAAGGGAAAAATCTCATTGAGCTCAAATAACTGTGAGGCTTGGTTGCTGGCCTAGAGAGAAATGATATCATGGTACAAGAAAAACCAACACTGGATGAGAAGCTACTTTTTGCCCATTGCTATATATGGGTTATTTGATTTACTGATCACAGAAACTCTTTGAGGTATTTGTGCTTTTATAGTCTCCACTCCTCAGAGAAAATGTGGTAATTCTAATTTTGCCACCATATTTAATCTGAATCTAATTATGAAGAAACAACCAGACAAATCAGATTTGAAGGATATTCTGCAAAACAACTGTTCAAAACAACTGTTAAAATCAACTTTTGAGGGCTGAGGGTGTACCTCAATGATAGTGCATCCAGTTAGCGTGGGTGAAGGCTTGGGTTCAATCCCCAGCTTCAAAAAAAAAAAAAAAAAAAAGACAAAAACAACTTTAAAATTGTCAATGTCTTGAAAGACAAAATAGGAGGAGAACTATTCTAGATTAAAAATGAAAGGCAAATGATAAATCAAAATCAATACATAGCCAGGTGAAGTGGTACACACATATGGTACCAGTACTTGAGAGGCTGAGACAGAAGGATCCCAGGTTCAAGATGAGCCTCAACAATTTAGTAAGGCACTCCACAACTTAGTGAGACATGATCTTTGATAGATCCTGATTGAAAACAATAGTATAAAGCATTATTGGTAAGCAAGAGAACTTTAAAATATGCACTTGAGTGTAATAATAATGTAGGTGTCTTAGTCAGCATTCTCAATGCTATATCCTAAACAATTGACCATGCAACTTAGAAGAAGGAAGACTTATTTGCTGATGGTTTCCTTGGGGGATTTTTGGGTTGAATCCATGTGAGGCTGGGGACTTTGGATCTTAGGGTATGGGGGTGAGAAGTGGAGAGAGGAAAAGCACAAGGCTTTGAGCCTCACATCCTGGAGGCTGGAAGCAAGAGAATGAAACCAAGGGAAGGAGAGCACATAATATAATCCCCACGACCATACCCTCAGGGACCATTCTTAGCAACCAAGCCCCCCTTTCCAGCATTGCTACATTGTTTCCATGAAGGCTAGGGGAACATTCTAATCCAAACCATTATGTGGGGTTACAGAAGGGAGTATTCTTGCTGCTAGAAGATGCATGCATGCATGCTAAAGGATTTAGGGATGATGTTCCTTAATGTCTATAACTTATTCTCACACGTTGTAGGTGTGTGTGTGTGTGTGTGTGTGTGTGTGTGTGTGTGTGTTTGTATACCTGCACATTTGCAGAGAGAAAAAATATGTGACAAACTGTTAAGAATTGGTGAGCCTTTTTGAAGTATATGTAGGATGTTCCTTGTATAAGTCTTTCAATCTTTCTTTAGGTTTGAAGTTTCTCAAAATAAAAAGTTGGAGAAACCCAAATGAATGCTGAATTGCAGAGAGGTAAAATAATGAACTGCAAAATAGAAATCTATTCCAGGTATAAACAAACAAACGAACAATAAAACAACCAGATATTTCTGTTTTACCTTTAGTCTTAACTCCCTGTACACAAGTTACCTACTATCTGGATTGCAAAATTAGTGAACACTCTCAGTATAAAGAAGTATATTCCAACTTCTAAATCAGTCAGAGTTATAGTAAAAACCACAGCAGTTTGGAAGACAAATTTAAGGATGCCCATACTGGAACCTTAGGAACTGCATCAGCTTCTTCAGGGCTACATGTCTAGCTTCTTGCATACAAAAGGTACTAAAAGAATTTGCAGAATAAATATTTCCTATTTGTCATCATATAGATTGTAGCTTCTGAATTAAATATTTAAAAGAAGAATTGAAAAAGTAAGTTGGGTGTGGTGGCACATACCTGTAATCCCAGTACTTGGGAGGCTGAGACCGGAGGATCCCAGGTAGTGAGATTCTCAGCAACTTGTGAGACCCTGTTTCAAAATAAAAATAAAATAGGACTCCAGGTAGAATGCTCTTGAGTTCAATCTCCAGTACCACCACCACCACCACCAACAACAACAACAAAAAGAGAGAAAGAGATCTGGAGATAGAAGGATGAAGTGAAAAATCACAGAATGGTGAAGAAAAGTGAGGAAAGAGGGGTGGGAGAGAAAACTGCATCAATTTTGATAACATTATTTAGTAGATCACCTTTCTGTCTTATGATAAAGCTCGGCAATGATAGTAGAAAGATATTTTGTGTTTGCGTTTTAATTCCTCTCCATATTGTTCTTAACCCCTCCTCCTATTTTGGTTAGGAGAAGTAGCATTGCTTATTATTGCTAGGTCAGCTTGTGCTTTTTGAACAGAAACATTATGTGGGTACATCCACCCTGAAGTGCAGAGCTAACCCAAAGCTTTGCAAAACTCCAGAAGTATTTCATTGGACAGAATGCCTTTGCTTTCATTCAAGATGAACCTTTGGCAAAATCTCCTTACTTTGTTATTCCTAACCCATAAAGAAGAAACATGAGGTGCCCCCAAAGAACACTCCTATGCCAGTTGTTAGCATGGCCGGATGGGTGCATGGAGTCGCTGGCACCATGTCCCCTGCAGAAATGCCGTCTCACATGCATCATTGTTCTCAGGGCCCCTGCTCAATGCCAGTACTGATTTGTCTTCTGACTAGGCATATTTCCTAGAGATTGCCCTTCGGCTGACCCCATGGCATGCCACATTACATGTTTAGTGCTGTCACTCCCAGTCCCTGGCTGCAGACAGAAATGCCCATGAAGAAGAGGAAGTAGACTGGAGGGAAATGAAAAGTGTCTATTTGATGTCTCTCATTAGAGGCTCAATCCCAGACACACAGGTTTCAGGGCCCAGAGCACTGAACACAGATTTTGCCAGGAGAGTGTGGCAGATTCAAGTGGAATGTGGGGCCAGAGAGAAACTGGAAGACCAGAGTTATGTGTAACAGAAGAGCTTTAATTTGTTGCAAAAAGAACTTCAAGTTTCAAGTGGAGGATGATTTTGGGAAGCTTAAACTATAGAAGCTGAAGTTTCCTGAAAATTTTTATAAAATTTCTTCCTAAAATATGAGGGGCTCTCTTCTTTCTGAGATGGATTGAGTTAGTAAGTCTTGCCTCAAAACAGGCGGTTGATTGGTATATCTACTTAAGACACTGTTATAGACTCATCTGGGATGTTCCGCAAAGGCTTGGGTGCTGAAGGCTGGGGTGCCCAGCTGTCGGTGCTGGGTGGAAACCTGAGGAGGCAGGGCCTGCTTAAAGAGATGGGTCACTGTGGGCTTGTCTTTGAAGGCATATTTTGTCCCTGGACCTTTCCTTTCTTTCTTTGTACTTCTCAGCTGCTTTGAGGTGAACAATTTTGCTCTACCCTGTCCTTCCCCAGATGGTGCACTACTGAAGCACAGGCCCAGAAACAGCAGAGCCAAGTGACCATGGGCTGAAACCTCGGTAATAAGAGCACAAATAAACCTCTCCTTCTTTAATTGTATTACTCAGGCAGTTTGTGACAGTAATGGAAGTTGACTGACACAGACACTATTAACATTTGTATAGTAGCCAGGTCTGTGTGACTGCTTCAATCATTTAAAAAATAGAGGACTTTTGCAAATTTGCTTTCTCTGGTTCCTTTCTGGGCATGCTAAGTAAATTTACCAGTTTTCTGAAAATAAGAAGGGGGAAAAATAGAAGTATAATTTAGAAGGAAAATGCCTATTTGGGAAATCTGAGCACCTTGACTGTTTAAAAGAGTATTAGTTAGGTTACTCATCAGCAATTCAGTCACCATTCTAAAATTCTCCTTACTAAAAAATTATTTGAGGCCACTCATAGTCATTCAACAAACATGAACTGAATGCCTCTTAAATGCCTTTCCAGTTGCCTAAATTTATTAAGAGTATGTACATCATATAACACTCATCAAAATTCATGATGACATGTACAATACATGTGAACTATTAGTAAGAAACAGTTCTCAATGAGTTTATTATGTTTCAGGATGTCTTATGAATGGATGTACAGAACATCTTCATTCTGTATTATCTTTTCAAGGATGTTTATACAGCTATCAGCCTTGGAAGAGAGGTAGTATTTCCCTCAGGAGCAAGGGGCCAGTGTGCCCACTGCCCATTGTAAAAGGTTTGCATTCTCTGAGCTTGGGTTTTTCTCTTCAACAATGCAGAATGGTCTGGCCTTCTTCAAGTTACTTTGTAGGAACTGGAGTTTGGGGAAATGGGTGCAAATGCTGATTCTCTGCCCATGAGTAATTGCTATAACACATAGTCCTATGCCTGTAAGTAATCAATTCTACATCTCTGACCCAAGGTGGGAGTTTCATTTCTTTAGCCAACAGCATAAAAATGTGTAGATAATATCCTAATTTGCATGTAGGGAAAATTCAGACACTTCACAAATCTTCTCAGTTGCTTTGAGTATTTGCATTTTATTCAGACAAATAAATACTTGAGCTGAGCTAGTGCTTTTTCAAGATAAACCATTCCTCACGGTATTTAATTTTCTTGTTAAATTTAAACTAGGAAGGGGTAAAGGTTGTTGTAAAAGAAGAAAGAATGATAGGAACACCAAAAAATGATAAAAAATAAACAAACATCAAACAAAAGAGTAAAGGCATAGCATTATACTTTTTATATACTTAAACAAATGTGTTTTGTTTTGTTTCATCCAATGGCTACGCTAATATGCATACTTTTGTTAAAAGTGCAGAGAGGTTAGTTCATAGGGACAGAGGCTATTTAACATTTTTTTTAACCTATTTTTAAATGGCAGATTTTTATTACAATTCAAGAATGTAGACAGATGTGAATAACTCTTCACAGAGTTAAGCTGATAAAAGGAGGAGGAAGTAGACATTTTTCTAATGCTCAGACCATGCAGTGCTTGTTCTCAATATTGCTGAATTCACCACTTGGAAGAGAAAACTAATCTCAGTTAGAACATGCCATTATTGAGTGTATGTAACTTCTTCCTATTTCTTAATTATAAAGGTGTCAGTAAAAACTGCAAGCTCAGTTATTTGACTGTTTGATGCTTTTGAAAATCTACATCTCTTCGTCTATTAGACAAAACAGTTTTTTATAAGATTCTATTCATTTTATCATTTCATTTTAATGAAAATAAAGATGAAGTAAAATAGAGCAAACTGAAAAAAATATAACATAAGTCAATGAGTTGTTTTTAACTAGAATAAATACCAGATAAATGTAATGCGCCATGACTAATTAAAAAATACTGTGCAGTGATTTAAAAAAAGTCCTGATGGAAATAAAGCAGCTGCCACTTAGAAGAAAAGCTTTGCTGATTTTTCAGTGGACTGCTGACACCCATGGGGGTAATTATAAGCCACTCTTGTTGTTAAACATGGACTGAGAAGGTCCATGTGAATCAAGTAATCACTCTGTTGATTAAAACAGAGAAAAGACAAAAATGATGCCTTATAGAGAATTATTAGAAGATTTAACAATATCATTATATAATGGAGAAATTCATAACTTATACAAAATTCTTTACTCAAAATTTTTGGGTGGCACCCAGAATGGTAAGAAAACTTGATTTTCTATTTTATTTTTTGGCACTGGGGATTGAATCCAGGTGCATTCTACCTCTAAGCTACACCCTCAGCTCTTTATTTTTTCATTTTGAAAGAGGGCTGGTTAAGTTGCTGAGTGTGGTCTGATCCTACTATCTCAGCCTCCCAAGTATTGGCATTACAGGCTTGCAACACTCATGCCTGATTTGATTTCCTTCCTTCCTGCCTTCCTTCTTCTCCCCCCTGCTCCCTCTCTACTGGGGATTGAACCCAGAGGCATTCCACCTCTGAGTTAAATCCCTAGCTCTATTTTATTTTATTATTATTTTTTTAAATTTTGAAACAGAGTCTCAATAGGTTGATGAGAGTCTCACTACTTTCTGACGCTGTCCTTGAACCTGTGATCCTCCTCTCCTAGCCTTCCAAGTACTGGGATTACAGGCAAGTGCCAACATGTCCAGGTCTTGATTTTCAATTTTATAAATTTATGGCTGCTGATAGCTTGCCACCTGGAATTCTTAGTTATCTTTTTCAGAGTTGAATGAATCAAGTCAAATTATTCAGAACTTAATGAACATATAAGGAACTGTATAGATAGGTGAAGAATGCAAAGGAAAATACAAGAAAATAAAACAAGAAGCTTGACAACTAAGATATAGATAAAAGGCAAAATAAAGACGCTAAGTTAATACTAGAAGAAATGCCAGAGGATAGGATGTGATTGGAAGTCAAGTAGGAGAAAATTCACTAGAGGAAGATGGCTTGAAAAGGTATGAAGGACCAAATAGGATTGGCTCTGGGCTTGAAGGGTAGCAAAACCTAGCTGGATCAAGAGTGCAAAGGTAAAGGCAGGGTTTGGTAAACTATTTTCTATGAGCCAAATGAGGCCTGCAGATGGTTTTGATACACTGGACGAACCAAGAATGGATGGTGTACTTTTAAATAGTTGGGGAAAAAAGTCAAACAAAAATGAAATATACATGTCATGACCATAAGCCAAGTTTTATTGGGAAAAAGCCTGTGCCCATTTGTTTATGTCTGTATCTGCCTTCATACGATAATAGCAAAGCTGTGTCCTTGTGACAGAGACCAAATGGCTAATATTTACTATCTGGCTCTCTACAGGAACAGCTTGCCAGCCTCTAGTGTAAGAGAATAATGAGTAGTAATGGTGGAAAGAAATGTCAGAGGACTTTACATATATCAAGCTTTAGAGATAAAGAGAAGCTGTTGGAAGTTTTGAATATAAGAGGAAGCCAATTCACAGTAACAACAGTCCTTGTGTTTGGGGGCTTCTCTAGGGTATGTTTAGGTGCCTCCCCCTTGGGCTTTTCTTCTTTAGATTGCTTGTTCTTTTACCTCCCCTACAGCAGCTCAGACCACAGATGCAAAAAGTGAGGATCAGAAGTAAGTTCTTAGAAGGGCTGGTATCGACACATGGAATGACCAAAAAAACTTGCCTCTTTTCAGAGGGCTCAGACCATCTGAGAAAAAAATGACTCAGGCAAAATGAACTATAGGAGTCCAGCTGCCAGCCCCTCTCCTGTGAGTGTCACCATCAGACCCACCATAGAAGCATTCCAAATACCAAATTTTCACTGTAATATTAAGGGGAGACATCTAAGATGAGCATTTAGAAGCACACATGGGAAGAACTTTGTAACAAAAAGAAAATAAACTCTAGGAAATGTGGTTAAGAAATATCAGAGTCAATTAATAATTGAGCCTTCAATAGCCTTGGAGAAATCCAATAGAAACCAAATTCAAACTACTTGCCAGTGCTTCCAGCTACATTTATTTTCAATTGATTATGCTTTAAAATGAATCTTGGGAAAAACAAATCTGGTGAAAATCTACATTCTTCTATGCAATGACAATTAGGTAAAGAGTATTAATTTTAGATATTTTTCTCTTTTAATGAAAACCAAATTTCTTTTTATTTTCTTTATTTGGTCCATTTAAAACTTTGAGAAAAGATGGGAACTTTCAGTAAAAAGGGGAGAGCTAAGATGAAGTTAAGGGAGAATGTTACTGAATAGGAAAATATATAATATTTTAAAAATGCAATTTTAAGTCATGCATAACTTGTCTTGGAGTTCATCCCAGATAAGTATCAGTTCAGTTAGGGATAATGGTGAATTCTGGATCAGGACTGTGTAAAAGGTTTGAAATAGTAGTAAGCTCAAGTCTTGGGAATGCAAACTGGATGACATTTTGGAATGAGCTTCTATCCAAAATGAGGGGAATGAAGCTTAACTCCAGACATCAGTATATTCCTATTAAGAGTCACCTAAAAGGGCCCAGCCACACAGTCACTTGGACACAGATATAGGTACAGACATATACGGATGTGGACAGATAGATCCCTGCTTTAGGACATCAAAAAATTCTTAGGTCAAAAATGTAACAGTGCAGTGGTTTCTTAAAAAAAAAAATCACTTCCTATTCTGGCTCAGAATGTAAAAAAATGACTTTCCCATAACATTTTCTAATGGATCTTCCAGTTACAGACTCCTATGGAAGCATAATTTATGTAGTGGACGACAGGAAAAGTTTTATGATATCTGGAATTCATTTAAAATCTTTAGATGGAAAAAAATGAGATCCAATTAAAACCTTAATAAATGACTGGTTGAATAAAAATATATTAAATTAATATGTATGCAGGATGAAATTAGAAAAGTTATGGGAGTCTGCATTTTAATTCTATCAGGGAATTGTACGTTATAACTCTGAGAATTACTTGGTAATGGGGCTGTTTACAACGAAGCAAAAATGAATTTCACGAGCAAATTTTAGCCCATGACTTTTCGTAACTCATAAGGCCTCAGCCTTAAGGCAGATTCAGATCTCATTGTTGAGAGGAGAAGAGGGTGATCCACTGAAGCCAAGGAGAGCCATAGGGAGGTCGATGTAGGGATGGGGCCGATCTCCAAAGAGATCCATGAAGAGAATCAAGGGAAGGCAGTCTACTCTCTGGCAAGCCCTGCGCAGTTGGTAAGACAAAGCAGTGAGTAAGTCTTGAATAGGAAGACACTCTCATGGGCAGAAGGTGATTACAGCCTGGTTGTGCCAGAGACCTAAAGGATATGTACTGAGTTTTTGTTAGAGTATTACCTAAGGGCTGACTTGAAACATACAAAAAACACAGTATACATTCAGAAAGATGAATGTGACTATCCTCTACACACTCACATATTTACCCTAGGTTTTGTATCTTTGTATGTATCCTCAAACGGTTGCAAACTTATTCTAGGTTTCTATATGAGCAAACCTAAGACAACAGATTAAATCTGAAGGGTAATAAATGGTGAGAGTGGGCCCCTGACATATTGCCCAACTGAGCAAAGCAGTTATGATGGCAGACCCAGAAGTCCTGGGTTCAAGCCCCTGGTCTCCTATTCCCAGCTGGGGATGACAGTACCCATATATGTTGGAAGATCAGATGGGACATTGGATCTAACTGTGAGGTGCTTTCATTTTGCTATGATTATTTTTGGAAACAGACTCTCTTGGCTTTAAGTTATATAACTTGAGAAGTAGAAAATTATGCTACACCTATGGGGCTAGACTAAGCTATTCCTGCAGTCTGGCCTGTTTTAAAACAAAAATATGCTGGCCACATGCTCCTACCTTCCCACCTCTCATAAATCTGGCTGTATCTTCATTCCCTAGTAGACTCAGAACCTGTTTTTATTTCTCTCCAAAAGCTTTTTTGAGCGGTCCATCTGAGACAGTGATCGTTAATACGATTCTGTAAACTGGATTTCAGGTCCAGTTTTATTCTAGACTTATCATGTTTGTTTTTAGATTGCTAAAAATGTGCTTCTATTCTTAGCTGTACTTGGGCATAACTTACAGATGTTAATAAAATAATTAACATTTTGAGAGGTGTGGACATGCCTGGGTGGGAGTTTGAGAAAGCCAGGCCAAAGTGGCCTGAGGGAGTTTGTAAAGGCCTCATCATGGCACATCCAAGTCACAAGATGCTAAGTGTTTCTCCCATCAGCATTGATTCTCCAGAGACACCCAGAGATGAGAGCCATCATCCTATTTATCTTCTCCCCATGCTGTCTTTCTTTGCTACTTTCTTCTTAAGTACTGAGCTACCTTTTGAAAAGTGCTTGCAGTGACAGGAATAGAAGTGGGTGCATTAGATTCTCATAAGGATATATGGTATTCTATATGGTAAAGATCAAACAGAGGTTAAGCAACTTGACCAAGGTCACCCACCAAAGAAGTGCTCAGCAGTGCTGTTCACTAGTCGGCTATGTTGTTTCCCATTATGTGTAGACTTTTTTTCTTTTTTCTTTTCTGGCATTGGGGATGGAACCCAGGGGCATTCTACTAAGTTACACCCTTAGCCCTTTTTTATTTTTGAAATAGGGTCTTTCTATGTTGCTGAGCCTGTCCTTAAACCTATGATCCTCCTATCTCAGCCTCCTAAGTACTGAAATTACAGGCATGCACCACCATGTCTAACATGTGTAGACTTTCTGGAGAGACAATGATGTGCTCTGTTCGTCCTTGCTCCTCCTTCCCTAGAAGCTAGCCTTCCCTAGTTTTGCTTCCCCTTTGGTTAAGGCCCTCACCATATCATATAATCATGCATCTCTTATCTTCCCTAGAAGGTAGACTTCCTTAGCTTTGCTTCCCCTTTGGTTAGTTACATGTTATATAATTGTGCATCTCTTATCTTTCTCACTTAACTGTGAGCTTGCAATGATACTAGGGATCATAAAAGACATTCTCTTATTCCTGACAGGTCCTATAGTACTTCAATAAAGATTTTTCTTCCAGTTATAGCTTAAAAAAATTACTTCTCCATTTAGTAGTAGCTCAATAAAGTGTGTTAAATTAATAAAGGAATGAATAAATGAAATAACTGAAATTTCCTGACTTGCTAAAGACCATGAGTGAAAGCAGCAGTGTAAAGTATACAGTCCTAACAAGGAGTTCTTACTGAAAATACACCTGCTTTTCTAGGGCAGAAAGAGGGTTGGGAGGAAGTGGCAGAGCAAAGTCTGGTCTTCCTAGGAGACTGAAAGGCTTGCCTGGGAGTACAGTTTGATCAGCCTTCCTCCTTTCTGTGGTTCCTTCTGCTCTCTCAAGATTATGAATTTTTCATCAATGAAATACCAAACTTCAAGAACACCTGGCTTCTGCCTTGTGGTTCGTGAGCCCATTTCATGGCACCACAGCCACCGGCAGTCCACAGTGCTTTCCCTGACTCCAAGTAGGCAAACTAGCCAGGGTTTCTAGCAAAGGAAACGTCTTTCGAGTAATTATTTTGGGTTGCTTTTAAGAGTTTTGTGATGGATCAAGTTGTAAAAGTCTGTGAATATACACAGAAGGCTGTCTCTGTATGTAATGCATTTCCTTGTAAAAAATGATTCTGCTTTCTTTAGTCAGCTTTGACTTGGAAATCCATGTTTCTTATTGATTGTCAATCAAAGAGGGGCTACGGAGGGGCAATGGAGAGGACTGGGAATATCCTTTCCCTGGCCACCTGCCTCTCAGGTAGAGCTGCCATATTGCCTTTTGTTTCAGGTTGGATGGTTGAAAAAGGACCTTTCTGGATTCCTCAGCTAAACAGGAAAGCTTATATCTAATTTTATTATTGTAGTTGTAACATACTTCTTTAGAAGTCTAAGCCTGTATCACGGAAGCAGAAAGTCCTACACACACACACAGACACCTCACATATATATACAACCAATATGTGCATATATGTACATTTGGTTCCTACATAGTATATATTTATGTGTATACACGTTTTACATAAACAAACTTGTAGCAGGAAAAAGCAATGACATATATAATGTATATATACATACATATATTTGTATGCATATATAATACATATGTTTACACACTAGGGTGTGTGTATATAGGGTATGTAGGTATATATAATATATACGCTATATGTACACGCACACACCTTACAGTGTAAGGTTCATGGCCTTTTTGTTGATAGGTATTTGCACCCCCTGATCAATAGCAAAGAATTAATTTTAGATAAGCTGACCGCAGAGTTTTGCAGAGTGAAGGCTCTGTCCTTAAACAGCCCAGGAAACACTTCCTTGCTACTTCGAACTACCCTTTGATGTGCCCAAGGCCTGCAGAGGGGCGATGCCAAACCCATTTAACTTTTTAAAAAGTGTGAAATGTCTGTTAGTAGTTCTCTGATGTGTGAAAAGGAACCAGAACCAAGGAGAAAAAAAGGCCGCTTTCTCTTCCCAGCGGGACCCAGATCTCTGCCTGCTACCGAGCGGTTGTCTGCGTTGAACCACAAGACATTTACGGAAAGAAAGAAAAAGAGAGAATAAGAAAGAAAAAGAAAAAGCAAAGAGGTAGGAGGCTCGGTGGGGCCCCGGGAGGCACGTGACCCGGGGGCGTGGCCTCGCGGGCCGCCGGCCAGTGGATGGGCCCGGGGGCGGGGCCGCGGCGCGGGGGCGGGGCCTGTGGCCGTGCAGCTCGCGCCGCGGTCCCCTTATTTGGATCTGCGGGAATGTGGACCGGCGTGGTCCTGCCGCGGTACCAGTTTCCAGCCTGCCGCCGGGACTGCCCCTGAGCCGGGCGCGCCCGCAGCGCAGTGGCAGGAGGCCGGCGGAGCGCCATGGCCTGCATCCTGAAGGTAACGACTCGCATCTGTGGCTGGACGCGTGGTTGGCCAGCCCAGGCTGCTGAGAGGCGCGGAGTCAGCCGCGGTCCCACCGCATCCTCATCTCAGTTGTCTCTTCCTGGCATTGATTTCCTTTTTGTTCCTTTGGCAAATGCATATGGAGGGAGATTCTGAAACATGCAGCTGGCACCGCTTCTTTCCCCACCATTCCTGCCTGCTCGCGCCTGCATCGAAGGAGCTGCAGACTGTTGGCTCCAGGAGAGCAGGGCTGTGTGCGGAATAATGGGGATGGCAGGGAGAGGAGGGGTGCGCCCGCGAGTCCCGCGGCTCGGTGCCGCCGGAGGCCTTTCGGGGGCACGGGCCGAAGAGGAGTGGCCGGGCATCGGCCGAGATTGGTGAGGGGCGCAGCGCTCCGTGCGGGGGGAGGAGGGAGAGAGAGAGGGGAGTTCGACTGAGCACTGGATCATGTGAAGACAAAAACTTCTGGGTTCACAGGTAGTCCCTTAGGAATGAGTTTTCTGTGAGATCTGCCAGCCCTATCTGACGTTAACGCGACTTTGGAAAAGTTTACAGGAGGATGTAATCATTAGAAGAGAACTTTGGACCTCCTTAGGCTCAAAAATGAATGATTTCACACTCTATCAAAGTCCACACAGCTGCCCCTTTTTTGTTGAGTTCTCGCTCCAAGTATCTATCTGGGCCACAGTCTTGTGGCTTCAGGTGGAAGTGCTTGGCATAAGGGCCTCTCTTGAGAAGAACTTTCTTTCCATCCCATTGGGAAAGTACTCTGCCCCCCAGCCCCTGCCCTGGTTTTCCCTGCACCACTGTTCTACAAGTGCCTAACCTGACTGCATGTATCAAAAACATTCACAGCATGAAGGTTTCCTGGACCTTACTAGAGAATGGGGGGTGGGGGGTGGGGGGTGGGGCTGCTTGTTTCCAGGTTGGAGGAATTGTGTGTGACAAACCATTGCAAGGCATTTTTTTTTCTTTTTTCTTTTTTTTTTTGGTGCCACACTGAAGTAGCATTTGTTTCCCTGGAGTATTATTTGAACCATCCATTGCTGTTCTCTCTGAACCATCTTTGCACACGCCTTGGTGTTAATGATGCAAATAAGAAACTAACCTAGTAGAATTTGTTTCCCTTTCTTGGGAGTAAGGGAGATCAGACATTTCCTGTGACTTTTCTGAACTTCCTCTGTTTGTTTCAGAACATTTTCCAGGATATAACAAATGCTAGCAAAACCATGAGGAAATAATTCATTGGTGTTACAATATTGAATTTTTGACCTCGAGACTCTTAGAAATGAATATGA